>JAIPRL010000842.1:0-109205 GCA_025469235.1 Pemphigus obesinymphae
TATAAAGTCATTATTTTCGAAATTACGACGAAATTAAAATTCTCGATTTTACAAAATCGTATTTTTCGTAATTTTTTGGTAGTTTTTGCTTACGCATTAAAAAACTATTATGAAAATCGAAAAATGTTCTCTCAAAAGTACCAACTAGATGCAATTTGCTACGGAAACCGGGTATGAGTGTAAAGATCGGAGCACTCCTTCTGGTAGAAAAAGTGTTTACAGAAAAAAAAAATAAACATCATTGTAAAACCATAAGCTTCCTCGCTACGCTCAGAATCTAAAATAATATGATATAAATATAATATAAGTTTTATCCATTATCATGAATCATATATTTATGATAGTAATTTGACTCAAAAATATAATACTATTTCATTGTGTGATTATTTTGATACGACAATGTCCTCCATGATATTTGTAAATATTATTAATACTATATTTAAACGTCTTTTAGTTTTTCTTTATCAATACAATTGTTAACTTCAAAATTTTATTAATCATGAATAACCAACGTTTTAGAATTTTTATCTTTATAATAATTTCATAGGATAATAGCATAAATATTTTTCAATAAAAAATTCATATTGGCAATTCTCATTTTTAATAACTTACAAACACTTTAGAGATATGAAACAAAAAATAAATTATAGATACCAACATTATCTAGTGATCTTGTAACACTTTTTCGATATTTAAATTTTTTTAAGAAATATTTATTTAAAAAAATCATAAAAGTTAATTTTTTAATAACTCATAAAACGTGTTTAAATGCACATATCAACGTCTACGTAGGGTGCTAGATAATTTTGTTCTCGATCATTATTTTTTGTTTCATTTTTCTACGATTTTTTTTTTGTTCTTATAAATGAGAAATTCAAGATTAATATTTTCAATAAGGAATTATATTGTTTTTGGACCAATTATTGTGTGTTTTTTTTTATGCATATTATAAATAGTTTACAATTGTTAGATATTTATTTTTATGAAAGTTTCCAAAAAATTGTCACTATAGAACCATTTAAAAACATTGATAAACAACTGAATCATTAAAAACACTATTAATTGATATAATCATACAACATGAAGACATATTTCATATACCAAGACAATATTAATAACATTCTAGTTATATTTTATAATGTTCAAATTAAAAAAAAAACTTTACAATTTGTACACCACACATGTTTTATAAGGAGTTCTGTATAGGCAATTATTTATGATTTTGATGTTAAATGAAAATCCATCTATATAAAAATATAAAATAAATATATTTATAAAAATATTTTAAAAGTAATCTTGTGTTAACGCAAATTTGTATTGTTGTGTTATCATAATATTTGTTTAAATAAAACATGTATATGCAAAACAGAGGAAGCTACATACTAAATTTTTAAGGAGTTTTGTATAGGCAATTTTAACAACTTGAAAAATTAAACAAATGGAAAACGTTTATAAACCTATTTAATATAATTCATAAATTTTGATTTATATTTTTCTGATAATATATAACAATATATACCTATAATTAAATATATTCAATTCCTTTCATACAATAAAAATTGTTTTGTGCGATATGAAGCAAAAACTTTACCCAAACGGCACATATTTCTTCACGTATGTCTCATTCAAATATCTTTCAAAAATTTAAATATTTCAAATAGAGACAAAATATAATATTATATTACATATATTTCTTTTACCAATATGAAATTTTTAAGTTTTTCATCACAGAAGTTTCTAAAAAGAACATTTTCCAAATGTTAATACTTTGCCAACTAATAAGCGTACTATTGTACGTAGTACGTATCTACCTAATTCTTTTTTATTTAAACTATTAATAGTATTATAGATTTAACAAAATTTTAAATTAACATCTTTCGACCATGGGAAAAACCGTAAAATTGGGAAGGAAATTTAAGTGATATTATCAATAATGAATTTCATATAGAAATAGGTATAAATAACAAAAATAGTAAATAAAAGTGATAAACAATATACAATAAAGTAATAAACCAAATAACAAATGTTTTTATAGAACGAGAAGACAATATTGCCATAAAAAATAAAAATATGTGTATCTGAAATATAAACATGCGATTCTTATTGATATCCTTGCATTTCTAAAATATAATAAATATCCACCAAATATTAAACATCAAAATGCTAAATCAAATTTCTGTAAATAATTTAAACCGTTCATTATTGAACAAATTACATATTTAGTTTATAAAAATAAAAACAAGAGCACAGGATATATTTGAATAAAAGGAGAAAATGAAAATTATAAAAAGAGATACATTGTGGTTCTGATACTCTTGATACTATTTTATAAATTATTATATACTTACAATAAAATATAATTTTACAATATTATGTATATTTGATTACTGGTAATAATTATTACTTAAAATCGACAGTAGTTCTAAATAATGAAGACAAAAATTTCATAATCTTAAACTGTTATTATAATTATAATATTATACTTAATACCTCATGTATAAAATATTATACATATTTGGGAATCAATTAATAAATTAATTCAATAATAATTTGATTATTATATGGACACAATATAAGGTTGAATATCTATTCTAACCCATCTTATTTATAGGTACACGAGGAACAGATATAAAAATATTTGCGACTACAGTTTTATTTTAAACATCAATTTATATTTAGTCTACACAAAGAAAAACTTAGCTATTATATTTTAATAAATGCATGGTAGTATTAATTAAACCGATACATAAATCAGAAAAATATATTTACTTAAGAAACCAATCAAATATACATTTTTGATGTGGTAACAAGTGTGGAAATATGTAGAATGAATTTTATTTTATTTTATATTATTTAAATTAAAAGAAGAACACATTAATTTTAATCAAATTGTATTAAATAAATTACTATCTTAAATATAATTTAAATAAATATTTATCATAAAAAATATATGAGACGTGTAAAATTAATCTGCTTTTTCTTTTTGAAGAAATATTTTTCCAGCCATATCCCCCCTCCCTTTTGGAATAAATATTAAAAACATTATTGCAAATTATACATATAAATCGCCTGTGACGCTAGGACAAATTTATGAAATTTTTAAAACTTTTCAATTTGTTTTATATATTTATTTTTATTAAATGTATAATTTAAATATTCAAATACGTATTTAAAAATTAAAATATAAAAGTTTGGAGAAGTGATTTTAACCCCTCGGTAAGAATCGTCTGGTACGCTAGGAAATTTTTACCCTTCCCCACACCCGTACAAATTTGGGAATTAAAATATTATTGCCTTCGATGCTGGTGCCTGTCCATTATCCTTATATTGGAATTCCGGAAAAACCAAGGGGTAGCAAATTCAAAAAATGATCTAGCAAAATCTAGCAAATTTGTAGCAAAATTTTGACACAAATTTGGAGTCATTCGGATAATTTGCCGGTGCTGTGATAAGTTGACACCGGCATATTTGTTTTTTGATTCACATCGAATTAAGACACTAAAATAAAAAAATAGCCTAGCAAAATCTATCAATTTCCTAGCAATTTTTTAATACTAGTTTCAAGGTTATAAGTATAATGTGCTGGTGCCAACTTGATGCACATAAAAAAGTATGCTATCAAAATCAAATAATTATGCAACAATCGCAGTATGACAATTAGTTATTTTCTGTGATAATAAATAGGTAATGACCTACCTAATGCATAGCCTGTAAATTAACAAGCTGTCGGTATTTTTTTACTAAAACAGATTAACCATTACGGTTTCAACACGTGAACTGTTCCAAGTTCAAAGTAGTTGCAACTTATTATTTGGCACGTTGACTTTGTTCGTTACACATATACACAATACCAGGTTTACACTAGGCCAACTATTCAATCTGAAAATTTTAATCAACATTCTGTTTTTCGACAAATGGGAGACAAAATTAAAACAATTCGACAACATAGTCCACAAACTGCATTTGATACAATTTTCGTTTTCTGGAGACATTCTCGTGTTCGCATGAAAGAGGTTTTTAATTATTTTGAAAACTTTTTGCCACTTGGTGTAAACAAGTGTTGATACGATAAATTGTATTTATTTTATATATGTATATATATAAAATTGTATACATCGTATCGACTATAGTAAATTTTATTTTGTAAATGTTTCCAATATGATTTCTTGATGTACGTGCAAACGAAAAGCTTACAATGTTTTGTTGTTATTTTATATAGATATTTGTCAATAAATTAAAAAATTTCTGAAGTTGATTTTTCGTTGTGTTGGCTTAGTGTGAACCCGACATTACCTACTATTACTCTCTCCATCAAACTGACGTCATTTTTACGTGTTTATGAAGAGGTTTTTTTTTTAAATTTTGTAATAGAATGATCGCACAAGTCGTCAAAAACGTTCAGATTCCCGAGGAGTTTAAAAAACGTCTGGAGTTGGCCGAAGCGAACGGCAGGAATAGATCAGGAAACTGCGGACAGTTGTATCCGTGTGGCGAAAACGACGGAGCACCGTCGGAAATAAATCGAAAACAACAACAATAGTATTCGCTTAAATATTATAACACAGTATAATCATTTTCGAATTGTACATAATTTTCACGAAATACACATTGCACATTGAAAAATTCGTCAACACATCCAATAATTTTGACTAAAAAAAACATAGTATAATTATTTAAAAATATATTATTTTCGGTTTTTGGTTTTCTTTTTTCTTTTATATATATGCCTAAAATATTTAAATGATAGCAAATAAATATTATATATATATATATATAAATGATTATATTTCAGATATATCTTAATTAATTATACAATTTTCGTCATATAATATATTATATATTATATACGTATATAGCTACAATGTATGTATAATAACACTTTTTTCAGTTATTTCAGTTGTTTATAATAATAATTAATTTGTCACATAGTTAATTATTGCTGAATCAATAGTTATTGAGGTAGATGAAATTAATTTGTTGAAAAAAAAAATACATATAGAATCACATAAAAACATTTATGATTGTACTTAGTATTTTTGTTGTGTTTATATTATACCCCGAGCATGATATTATTATAATGTTATTTATATTTTGTTTTAACTGAAAAATAATACGTTTATATAATATACAGGTACTAAACAATTACAATAGTCAAATATAATAAAATTATGTATTTGGTAATTAAAATCTATGTTTTATATATATATATATTATGTCAGTGTGTTTTTGTGTGTAAAAATTAACATAACAATGTATAATAAAGAACTGCCTACAGGTTCACAATTTTAGCTATTGCAGGTAAACAATAACCAATCCGGTAAAGAAGATTTTACGGTCAAAAATTAGTAAATACTTTAACTAAAGTTTGAAAAAAAAAATATTGATGTAGATAGGTACAGTACATAATATTATTTATGATATTATAAAATCATATCAATAAACATAACATGTTATCTCACGTTGCGATATATTATTATTGCAAAACAGTTTATAATAATAATTATATTGTAAATATTATTATTGTTTAAAAATTAATAATTGGTACAGTGTAGCACAATAAAATAAAATAATTATTTTATACATTATTATATTATGTTCTATTCTTTTTTTTTTTTTAAATATTCACCCTGATAAAAAATTGATACTAGGTAGAGGTTAGGATAATAATAATTATAATTGTATTTCCAAGTGACAAGGAACAGAACAGATATATTGATGAAAAAATGTCCAATTGTCTAATGCCCATTATACTCTGTCTATTGTGATAAATCAATGTATATAATATGTAATATCATGTAAAAAAACCCCCCAAAAAACTAAAGAATAAGAAAACCAAAAAAATGAATCGGGAAAAATAATTATATACGTTTTGAGTGACTACAGATTCGTTGAAACTGCAGTTAAACACCGTCTCTAACATTGAGCAACAAGTTCAACTATTTTTGAAAATTTCTAGTTATTTTGTACTGATTTTCGATTCTTATTTTCTATTCCACACGTTATGTCGTGGGCTTTTTTAAGGCCGAACGAAAAAAAATGCCACTAAAATTCATCATACAAATCGAGAGTGCGCTACCTCCTTATATCATACGAATATACTTACATTATACATATATAATACTGTAATCATAATAAATCTTAACCATATCTACAAACATAAGAATAATTTGATCGTATATAATTATAATCATTACACGGACAAAAGTCAAAACTATATTATAATATTCAAAATCGTCTTATACACGCTTATCCATAAAAAAAAAAATATCTTCGTAAATTGGCACAATATCTACCCTTTTACACTGTACTTGTACTAAGTTTATGTAATTATAATATTAATAATATTATATAATGACGGTAATACAATGGTTAAAAAAAAAAACATAAGACATAAAATAAACTTTAAATATAAAAAAAAAAGAACTCTGTGCTTTAAAATGCCGTGGAAGTTACCATTTGAAACTAACAAGTGTCCCCGTAACAAATAGATAATGGACAAACACAATATATTTTTATATTTTTTTTTTTTTTAATTTTTCTTCAAATAACTTACTAGATAATATATTTACACGGGTTTAATTGTACAAAATAAATAACATATCAGCGGTATCGGAATGTACATTGACAAAATAAAAATAATATAATATATATAATATAATAATTATATAAAATGAAAAAAAAAAACATACAATACAAAATGAAAATGGATCACATATGGCAGCGGTTATTGTGTGAAATGTACTGTTACTTTGAGTTTGTATTTATAGTATATATTATAATAATAATAATAATAATAATAATTATTTCAACGGATTAACAATGTCAATATATATAATCATCATATAATAAGATATGATAATAATATTTAAACAGAATGTGTGTTTTTTTTTAATATATAACTAAATAATGAAATATTAATACCCAATGTTTCTGTCAGTCTGTATATTATATTATATATTATATTTTGTTAGAACCTATTTTTATATAATATATAAATTATGTAGTGTGTAACAACAAATATCATTAACTGAAAAAAATTGAAAAACGAAAACTATGATGTAATAATAACAGTAGAAAATGCGTTTGTAAATAGTACCTATATATAATAATGCGAATATTGAATTATAATATGTATCCTGTCAGGTTTCTACATACTATATACCTATATGTAGTAAATTAAGGCCCTTCGTTATTATAAAATAATAATAAAAAAAATTGTTAATGATAATAATAATATAACCGATCACATGTAATGATAGTGATAATAATATAATATTAATGATATACGTATTTCATAAAAAGACATTAGTATACACCTATGTATACGTATTCGTGTGTATTGAAAAACAAAATGATAGCCTGTATTGTTATTGTTGTCCTTCGAGTATTATTTTTATTTATTTGTGATAGTTTTGCCTCAAAGAAGTATATTACGCCCAACACTAAAAAAAAAAAAACTTATATTCGAAAAAAACGTAGACTAGTATTCCTTCAATAGTTCAATATTTATATAAATAATAATAAACAAACAAAACGCATTCGTCAAACGATATATGTTTGCGAGTGTCGGTGTATAATATATATATATATATATATATATACAATAGAGGGAGAAATTGTATATAATTTAAATTTTTTTTTTTTCATCTCAGACTATGCGCGTGTCCTCCCTCTCCCCCGTACCCCCAACAAAAAAAAAAAACAAAATTAAATTAAACTCATTACGAAATACGAGAGCGTACGAAAAAATAATAGTTAAGTAATAATAATAATAATAATAATAATAAAATTTGTTGCTTTTAATGATATGTCCTTATAAGTAATTAGATTCGTTAAATTTAAAATAATAAAAAAAAAAAAAAAAAAAAATATGTAGATCAATCATGTCAGTCAAATTGCAGTACGCAAAAAGTAAATATAAGATAACATTTGTTATTATTTATTTTTTTCGTCAAGAATTAAATACAGGTATTATACCAATACAATTAATAATTATTTTTTTTACATTACATTATCATATATATATATATTAAATTAGAAAATCGACTTTTATTATAGCCGAGAAAAGTCGTGGGGGAATAAAACGAATTTTCCGCTCCGTTTTGGACAGAAAATATACGATAAAAATAAAAATAAAATAAAAGGACAATAAAAGGGAAAAAGTGTCAAACCACCCCTTTGACCCGTTGCTGCTGCTACTACTACACTGGCCGCCGTCGCGCCACCCCCGCACTGCTGACGCACTGGAAACGAGCGGTGACGACTGGCGGCGAGCGGAATCGCCGGGAACGCAAAGTGGACGGACACCCGCGCGCGTTCGTGCCGACGGGGTGGGATAAAGCGCGGCGTGTTTTGCCCGTGTGCATTTCCGGTCGTTCCCGTCGCCACGCGTCATTTCGGTCATTTCCGGTGCGACGACGGCGCTCGTATAAATATTAAAATATTATTCGAATTAAAAACTATAATAATAATAATAACGATAATAATAGTAATATTATACGTAATTACACGCGGCGGTGATGATGATGATGATGAATGATGATGATGATAATGATAATAATAATAATAATTGATGAAATATTATTATATGTTATTATTGCCATTATTGATGAGGATGCCGATGATGGTTCCAGAAGGAGTGCAATGCTGTATAGCCGACGGCGGCGGCCGTGTCGTCCGGCGGAGGGGACTCGGAAAGAGGATCTGAAGACGACTTTGGCGACGGCGGTGGCGTCGACAGAATGATATTATGAGGTATCGTCGTCGGCGACGGCAACGTCACGGCGGACGCTGCGATGGCGACGGTTTTGATCAGACGCTTGAGCGCGACTGCCGAGCCCCTGTGCTGCAGGCTCTTGTGCGTGGTCAAGCTGTTCTTGGTCCGGTACCGTCGTCGGCAAAATTCGCACACGTACAGCGTGTCGGACCGCTCGTGTTTGTCTTGAAAGTGTCTCTTCAGCGAGTAATAGCAGCTGAACGTCCGCCGGCAGTACGGACAGTCTTGTGGCTCGTTGATACCGCCGTTGGCGGGCGGTGGTAGTATCTGGTACCCTGTAACAAACGAAAGAGAATAAAAAAAAAATGTAAAAAAACTTCGCTCGTCGATCGGTGCGCGTTTTGCATTCGATAATGCGATTCTCAGCTGATTTTTAGTGGAATAGGTGTAACAATATTCTGACAATATTTTATTTGTTATTTCGTCGTTTCCCCTACGTTCTATAAGACAGTTCCTTCATAAGAGGTAGTTTTTTCTATACACTTACGGGAACTACTGGAAGAATCGAAAAACCGACCTCTTCAACTAAAACAATCAATCGAAACCAAAAGCTTCTTCTTTAATATGTTACGCATCCCATTTATTATAATAAACGATTAAGCTATACTATTATATGTTCAGTTCTTAGTATCTAAAATTGCCAACCATTAAAACCTAAGAAAATATGTTTAAAATGTGTAATATTATATTATAATGAATCAAAAATAGTATAACAAACACATTGGACGGTTAATGTAAGATTGCAAGTAAATTTGTAGGGTGGCGTGTCAGCTTGACATTACATAAGGTTCATTGTTGGATAACTTAAAAAGGGGCACCAAAAAAATTCCAACAAGTGTCTAACAATGACTTTGAACAATAAAATTCTGCTAATAATGTATTGCATTGCCAACCTCACGTAACTGCAGTATAATACTTATGTTTGGTATTATATAGTGGTAGGTAAAAACTGCAGGCATGCGTGTAGCCAAGATTTTTCTATAAGGGATAGGTTTTTTTTTAATTTTCTTAGACTATATTATATTATTAAGCTTTCTATTGTTTAAAATAAAACTATAAACTGAGTTACGTCCCTTTTTTCATGGGATGCCAAAAATATAATTTCATAAAAATTAGGTTAATTCTTCAGTTTTAATCGTTTTAATTTTTTTTACTATATGTAGTAGGTATATATTTTTTTCTTCTAGAAACAATCAAGTAGGAAAAACCTATTCGTGTCTTGTCAACTCTAATTTCAAGGTCATAGTTATTTTCCTTAAAAAGTATACATCGATTTTCTTTATTATTTCAATACAAATCTATTATCATTGAGAGGTAATTTTTTTCTAAATAAAATTTCCTACAGTAGCCGTACATCATTATATTTTAATTTTTTATGAATACTGTTAAATATTTATTTTTTAGGGATATGGCCGTGGAGGAAAACTCATTTACCCACTTTAACGTGCAATTTACGTCGGGGGATTACGAACGGGGTGGCCTCGAGGTCAAAATAGTTTAATAAATTATATCAGTTCCGATTAAAATTCGTCTCTCTGCACATATATGCGTGTCAATTTACATCTCGACACGTAGCACAAATATGGCGGAACTTAATTAAAGTCATGATGGAAAATACAACTACAGTCATAAAATTATACCTACTCGTGAGTGTTTCAATAATATTCAACTTTCAAATTAGACGGATATTCAGAATTTTCCGGACTTTTTTATTGTGTTCGGAATAAAATATCATATCACACCTATATTAAGTGACAATATATAATGCATTAATTGAAAAACGAAAATAGTACGTAATAAGTATGTTACATCGATAAGTGACATTTTCAGTAAATTTTGTATGCATTATCCGTTATTTAAATTAAGGGAGCTGCAAATAATATCTATAGATATATAATATCCATTTTAAGGGGCTCTGTATAGACAATTTTCAAGAAGTTTTTTGAATAATAAAAATTCAACAATAATATTATTCAAATACATTTTTAAAGTAATCTAAAAATACCACATTTTATTATTGTGCAGTAATCACGACATTTGTTCAAAAACAACTTATGGTTTTTTGATCGCAGTTTGATAAAAAAAATTATCATCTATCATGTTCTGTTTTAATTTTGAATCTATGATAACAAGGAGAGAAGCTGTATTTAGAAAGTGTGAATGTGTTTAAATGCTGTTGAAACGCATGTATTTATAGAAAAATATTCAAAATAATATCCGGAACACATCTTTCGATTACTTTATACTTATTTTTGGACTATTAAACATCATAGTATGCTATAATAAATAAAAATATAAATTTAGTATTTTGGAATAACATAATACTCGTATTTTAGTAATAACATGTTTTTAATACTGTTGTCCTTCATTTATACATATTATTAATTATCATAGATAAACTATATCTGGTTAGAAAGATGCTACGTTTTTACCTACCTATTTTAAACTAGGATATGGATAGTGTAAACACAGTATAATATTTTACCGGTTGTATTTCGTATTAAAAATACTTTTTAAAAAATATACCCCCTCCTATCTAGTGAAATTTTGTTCTGAATCCGTAACCTAGTATATATATAAACGCTTTCTAGAATCTCAATACTTCCACAATAATATATACGAAAAAATTTACATAAAATTGTATATATATATATGTGAAACATATAATATATAAAATATATGAAACATTTAAAAGAATATTATTAATTAATTTTGTTTTTATAATTATATATAAATATTTATTTTTATAATTATTATAAAAATCATTGGGGGATGTACTTCATATTTTGCAGACAAATTATAATATCCATGCTTGTCTGTTACATATTCTCGAGGACGTCGCTGTCACGACTTGCTTTATACTATAAAGTATAGTATATAATACACATTCCTAAAAGTATAATGTTTACAAAAACAATTTTTTGTATTTATTTATTTGCTTAATCACGTTTTAACGGTGATGATGGGTGCTAACCCTATTATCGGTGGTAAAAAAAAAATGAAATAAAAATCACGAAACTAACACCACCAAAACGATTTGTTTATGATACATACACGCACAAAGTGTAAAAAAACTAAATGGCCGATAATAATCGTTCGCAGTATATCACTCGAAATTATTGTACAAAAAACTATACATCAACACCAAACACCCGAATGTATACATATATACACAGTGCTTGAATTGGAAAAATAACTTGAGTAATAAATGAGCGTTCCCTCAAACTATGTACTCGTATACTGCTGAAAATAATTAGTAAGTGTGTTTTCAAAATATTATAAAATAGTATAAGAGCTCCATCCCCCTGCGCATCTCAGGCAATCAATGATATTTTATAATGATTATTTCGGTGTTTAAAAATATCAATATACGATACACGTACGCGTTTGAAATCATAATAATTGCGCACAAATATAAAACTCAAGTAATTACTAACTGATATGTAAATAATTTTAAAATATATTTGTGATTAAAATTGGACGAACTCAAAAAAATACAAAAATAATGTTTTAAAATTAACCAGACAAATATTTTATCAGATAGAAATTTAATATAATAATACCTAGGTATACTGGGTTTATAAACTCCATAAACGGCTACGTTTTTGCACTTGCAATACATAATACATACTTTTTAACAATGTATTTATAAAATATCAAAGGAAGCATTGTTATTCTTTTAAATTTAACCTTCTGAATTTAGGCTCACGTGAGTACAAATATTACGGCATGCCTACGTATAATATGGTGGAAACAATAACATTAGGTATATATAATATATAATAGAACTGATAATAAGGAATTCTCATTTTTCTCATCATACGAGTATAATATATATAAATAAGGAAAACAATTTGTTTTATTGACTCGAGCTGGATAGCGGCAGACCCCGTTTGCGTATATGGTTTTTATCGGCAAAAACAACACTGCAATCGACGACAAAATAAAAGGTAGTAGTATTTATTGATTTCAATGATATAACATTCGATAGACATTGACTATTACCTACCAATGTTCAATTATAAAGTGTAAAAAAAACTATTTTAACTTAAGATGAGTGTAATAAATAATACGCGTGTTATATGATTGGTTAAAAAATGAAAAAAATAATCAAAGGTAAGTCACTTTTTTTTTATGTTTGTTATTACGTCCAGAAAACACAAATATAATTATAATTTTAATACTATATTATGATTCGAGTGAATACAATTTTCTAACTAGGAGAGTATTGTCCCAGAACACCAAAAAAAAAAAAAAATAAAAAATTATACATTCAAATCCGAATTTAGCCATGCATTGTACCTATACATCATATATTATTATGACTGCGTATATAATATTACACAATATAATACGATGACAAAGGTCGGGGAAAAATTCATTTTTGCCATGTCAAAGGCGCCACCAAATCAGCTGGTAGACATTCAGCAGGTGGCGAATTTTTTCTATTCATTCCTGAAATACAAGTCCTTTGCTCCTTTTTCCGCTGAATGGATTTTTTTTTTTGGTTTTTTTGACGAAAATAAGGACACGCACACAATAATATATGGTACATTACATATACGTAATAAAAACGTTGTACTTGACTACTCACCTTTGAATATCGAATACTAGAACTTGACGTCCGAGTGGGTGGTGGGTGGTGGGGGCGCATGGTGCGGTGGGGGTGGCAACAGCATCGTGGGCCGTGTCTTGTGGTACGTGTAGATGTGCGTCATCAGCGAGTTCCGCGAACAGTACACCCGTTCACATATGGCACACCGGTACTCCTCCTGTCTGGACGCGTGTTTGTCGGCCACGTGCCTCTTCAAGCTCGCTTTCGAGCAAAGCACTTTGCCGCAAGCCAAGCACGGGAACACTTTTTTCAGTCCTGTGCACAAAAAAAAAAAAAAATCGACTATTCGTTAATTTAAGCATTGAGATATAACATAACTACAATATATAGTAAATTAGCGTAGTGTATATAGACGCCAGTTCTTTTTGATCTGAAGATTTTAGAAGATTTTTAAATGAACTTGAAGTTTATATAATCTTGTTATAAATTTTAGAGCGTATTTTTATTTCGACCGCACGTGTTGACGTATTTATTGATCTATCATTAAAGTTCAATTGTTGAATTTTGGAAAAAAATATTTGTTCCAAATACGATAAATATGATAATAATGTATATAATTTATAAATATTAATAATATAGGTATATTTCGAATATATATGAGTACACACTACACACTATAAACTAATAGACAGATAACAAATTTTGACAATGTATAAAAATTAAAAATGTAAAATTTTTAAGCTTTTAAAACCAATGGTTATAATATTTGTATAAGTACAAGATCATATCGGTCAATACTGAACACAATTGTGTTTAATGTCACATATTATATACTATCATAACGTATCATCAATGATTGTATGCACAATGACGTGTTTTTTTTTTTTTTTAATTAATATGGGTATATTTTAAAATATAAAAAGAAATATAATGAAAAAATATTTTTTAATATATTTAGGTATAAATTTTACATATTTAAAAATAATTGTCATCATTTTTATTTATATTACGAGTATTTTAAATAGTTTATATTATAGGTATTATATTTACACGTGATGTATTACTTAGATTATAATTTATTTAACAAATTATTATTAATATCTAATTTAATCTAAACATTATTTATGCATAAACTAGTTTTACCAGCATTTTTTTCTTAGTGGGTTTTTCTAGTAATTTGCACTTTATTGCTCCATATATGTACAGTACAGTGCAGTAGAAAATTAAATTAGCTTATAGTAAGTACTCTAGTTCTCGTAGATACTCTAAATACGACATTTTAAAGTGATGTGTTTTATTTTTTAATTCTCGAAAATCTATTTAAATAAATTTAATAGTAATCATAATAAATTAATACTGAATATTCTACCAAAGAACTTATATATACGTCATAAAATAATATATATTATTGTTAACTTTAATTAACAGTTATTAATATTTAATTCCTTATTATAATATAATTTGTATATCTAAATAGCAATAGTTGAATATTGTTCTGATAACCTAGAATAATAACATATAGGTAGTCGAAAAATAAGCGGATTAAAAACAGGTACCTATAAACTTAATATAGTCTATATAACTGCACTTAAGTCCGAAAACAGGTAATAATTGATAAATGGCACTAGGTCAGAGTTACATATTCTTAGCAAGTAGATAAAAACTATTACATTTCCCGTTTTAAAGTTTCATATTTCGACAATAATTTATATCATAAATACATTAAAATTATGTGTATATAAGGGTATTCAATCGATAACATAAAATGGGTGATTTATAAATTATAACAAGTTAACAAACAAAATGTAGTTATATAGAAAATTTAAAAAGTATTATTTTTATCAAGAAAAATGTAAACCAAGATGGTTAATAAATATTTAATATTAATACGGATGTCTTTCTAAATTATATTTACATTGTAATTCTAGCAGTACGTCAGTGGCGAATCTAGAAGTCGATTTTAGGGGGGAAATCAATTTCCAAAATTTATAAAAATAGATCATTTTCGGAGGCAACCTATTGTATAAATATATTATATAAAAATGTCTTTTTTGAGGGGGATTTCCCATATTCCCCCTGCTGAACAGTAATATTTCAGTGCCAGTTAGTGCATAAATGCATAATCTGCAGCACAACTGTACAAAACTAAACGTGAGCATATTATTATCTACATCAAGTTCTACCAAAAAAAATAGTTAACCTAAGTACTATTATAAGCCACAGCATAATATTATACTAAAATCTAAATTAAATATAACTCCTCTCCAAACTTATTATTAAGTACCTATTTTCGATATTAAATTCGTATTTCTAGATGGCGAATCCAATTTAATTACAAAACGCGGTACGCCTTATCAAATATTATAATATTATAAAACTATTGATAAGAAATTGTGATAATCATGGCTAAATTCCAAATGGTGATAACATTTCCATTGACTATAGCGCACTATCTAAATTGGTTGGTTTCTAGAGATTGGTTGAACAATTCAATAGTCGTAAGTAGTAAAAAGTCGAACCGATCTGTTCAGAAAATTCGCATACAAACTATTAATACAAATATAAAATATATATAAAATATTTATAAAAAATAAAACAATCATAATTGTATGCATCGTTCCATTAATAAATGTATTCCTTTTCATTTTCATTATTGTAGAAAAATAGTTGTTGACCAAAAATATAAAACTTTTAGTTCAAGTTCAATTTAAGTTCAGGTTAGGTTTAGTATCGAACTAAACATTAGCTTACCATCAGATTTCTAATCTGATTGATCTTTTAACGTATTTACTAACCTACTTAAAAGGACAAAAACAATAATCGAAATTCCAAAAGAAGCATTATTAATGCCATAAAATAATAATAATAAATAGTTTGTTTTAGGAAATGACCAAATGTTTTAAATTTTTAATATTTTTTAATTATACTTATACCGTCTTTATCGTACTTATTCAATAAAAAGGGACAAGATTTCCAAATTATTTTACATTAAAACCCTGGGTATATTCAAATTTGTGACGTACACGAAAATGTGTACATTTTAGGAAGAAAATGTTAAAAATTGAAACCGTCAGATCTTCCGTTATCATGTACATTTTTTACAAAGTATTTATGGTATACGTGTTATATAATAAATCATGTTTACTATTTCTGAAAATATATTGTCAATACTTAAACCCTTAAAAAAAGACCTATATCTGATCTCTCTGTATACAAGGTTCTCATAATAAATAATAAAATGTATTATATGGGTTCAACAACCTGTTTTTTGAATATACCAATATTCACCAATGAAATAAATTTACAAATTTTCCCGATATATTCGTCAAAAAACTTTTTTTCGTAATATTTGATTAAATGGCGTTTTGAGTGACCACTCTATACTAGTTTTTGTTCTCATATCAGTTTTCAAAAACGCATAATAAAAAAGTTTTAATAGCACTTGTTAATGTTCAACAATTTCGTATTTTTCATTTTACATGAAATAGATACGTATAAAGTTAACTTTTTATTATGAAACATTTATAGCTACAAAAACAACACACAAGAATAGCGTCACGGTAATTTTATCAATTGACTTTTCTGATTGAATTTGTTCATACATTTTCGACGGTCAATAATACATATATATTACATCAAAGACGGTCATCATCATCGACGTCGACCGTCGTGACACATATGTTCGGAATCTAGAAAAAATACGCGATTAAAAATCCCGATTAAACAAACCAATTAAAAACAAAAGATTGTCCAAATGATTTTCAAATGACAATTTTTGTTGTCAATCAACCAAAAAATTCTGAACCGGTTTCAACACGCATCCGAGAAAGTAAGGACCAAAAACAATTAAAACTACGTCTTTGCTCAATTCTGGTATTATTACTCAAAACGCCACATTGCTGGTGCTATACTTATATTAGTTCGTCCATTTCAGCTACTTCAGGGCAATAATAATATAATATAAATAACCACTTTATACAGAATTATTGGCGTTATGAGTAAAAAGGTGCATGGCGCATATGTGTACAATGTACATAACCGATTTCGGTCTTTTGTATATTTTGAAATAAATCACATTTACTTCCCACGCGGCGTAATGTCAAAATTGCGCCGTTATGTACCCTACAAATTTGTGTATTACAATATTATATAATAAAATAACATAATATACTCGTATACGTTTCCTTGCAGAGAAAATTTTGTTTTCGATTGAATGCGGACAATCGGCGTGCAAAGGCCATTTAATAAACGCGCAAACTAACCGAAACAAAATGCAAATAAAGTCTTTCTACGTGTTTATAATTTTATATGAAAATTAAATATAGGTATTTATATTGTACGCTTTTGCAAGGAGATAATATACATGCGAATCTGTGCACTTATAATAACTTCAAACGATAATAAACACATAAATATGAGTTCGTTTTTCGAAAATGTTCTGAAGTTCTTTGGAAATTCATAGTTATTAACGACACCACACCATAATATATATAATAGGTAGGTATAATTTAGTATAAAAATACATATCTCGAATAAAGTGTTACAAAAAATTATTTTCTACTCGACATTATAAATACGAATACTCATGAACGTTATTGCAGTGGCATATTTACAGGGAGGAATATGGAGAATAGATCCTCTTATTGGCATTTATTTTTAGTAATATTTACACTGTGCATGATGAAAAAATATTTTTTTTTAAATATTAATAAAAATATCAAAATTACCCGATATCGGATTCTAAAATTGATAATAAATTTCGCCAATACGTATAACGCCATAAAAAATTACCGATAAAAATGTTATACAGAATCATTACTTGGAGTTTTCAATTCGTAATATATTTTTAATCCGTTTTTATTTTTATTTTTAAAAACACAAATTTGTATAGTGCAAAACCGGATATTTATAAGATATTTTCTAAACAAGACAATATTATTGATATTTTGTGTTTCATGCACTCTAAAATTTTAATAAAATAAAATAATTAAATCGTCAACTAATACATTTTTAATTTTCACATTAGATGAGTTTCCAGTTACGAAGTTACGTATCTAAAATTGTATCGCGTTTTTACTTAAATCGTTTTAATATTAAGGAATGTCTGGGTCTGATTTACGTGTATAAATGTATGATTTTGTTTCACACATAATTTTAAAAATTGAAATATGTAATATCGACGTTTCAACATCCAAAAATAAAAATATTCGTCCAGATTGTTTCCAAGTAATACACATACATCGTTTACACGTATAATATTTACATCCATAAAGAAAAAGTTGAATTGAAAAAACTAAAAATACTCATCTAAAAATAAGTAGCATCCTAATAAATGTTTTATCTATATAATTAAATTATATATATATTAATTTTTATTGAGCTAAAATTTAAAAACATTTTGTAAATTTATTAAATGTTGGTACCTTTAAAACATTTTCTATATCTCTCTACTCAAAAAAAACCCTAAATAGGCAATGCTTAGTTGTTCCAGAAATGTTGGACAACCGATATGAATTTCGTTTTAAGTAATTTGAATATATATATATTATAATATATATAATATATATATGTATAATTATACATATATATATATTTTTATTATATTTATTTTATTATATTATATTTTTTTAATTACCACATTAAAGTATCGTCTTCTAAAATTTAAATTATTTTAAACGGTATTAACCTAAAATTACTCCATAAAATTGTCCTTCTATTCTTAATCTATATGCAAACTTTTCCGTACTCGCTGTGATTACTAAATTCAATGATTGATATAGGTAACTTGTAGAATCACCAGATATTTTAGATCGGAAAACTTTCCATGAGTTCTTTCAGCAAACATTCCAAAACACAACGCCTTATTACTATATATTTCGCTAATATGAGAACGATTAATAAATTGCCAGTCAATAGATAAGATTGAGACCCCGAGGGATCAATTTATAACCCTATGGATTCGCTGTGTTATTTTTTCAGCATCATGATAAAAAAGTTAAATTCTTTCTGGGACTCTTGCTGACCAAAGTGAATAGTGATTATAAATAATTTAATAATTATTATACCACCTGTACTAAAATAACTGTCTCGCACGGAAACTCAGATGTATACGAATAATATAGTGGCCAGAAAAAAAAAAAAAAGGTTTTTATTATTATTTTCTTTTGTGCGTATATACAGAATAAGATACTGTGTGTCTGGGTGACGTCAAAAATGCACCAAGAGAACGAATCGATTTCGGATGACGTAAAACGTTTGTTTCGATGTAAACACGCAGAATTTCGTTTTTATATACAAACACACGACGCGACCAGGTCTAAACGACGTTTTCCGACAGTCTACCTAAAGATAAAAAGAAAATATAACCGAATGTTGTTTACTCTTGTTTGTGTATGGCTTACAAAGCCATTGGAATATATATTATATTAGATATGTTTATTTTCAATTAGGCACCCTGTATAAATATCGAAAAAAAAAGGCGATGTAATCCAAATTTAATAAGGGGTTTTTTTCCAACTCCTAACACAATATTATTATTAAATATAACTATATATATATATATATATACGAGCTCTTTAATACTGTACACACACCGCGTATATACAAAAAAAAAAAAAAAAAAAAAGTTGAATAAGTAAAAATAAACAACTGCGGACTTTTGTCGGTATTTCTTTTATTGGACACGCACAAACGTGTACATTCTTATAAAAATATTGGAATAGTATAGTCGAACTCATTTTTCTAATACCACAAGCTATAAATATATGTACCCTTTTATCGCATTTGAACTGCCCCCCATTGTTTGAAGGGTCAAGAAACTCTAACTAGCTAGCCTATACGTCAAGACGCCAATTCTTTGATGTGCACATTCTGAAAAAAAACCCCTAAAAATCACTATAATGAATTGTTATACTAATACTTTCGATCGATATTGATTGACCTGGACAGACCACATATACAATGACACGATTAAGACTTAAAAAAAAACAAAATTAATTATTGTTATAGGTACATATAATAGTATATTATACATGATTTTTTTTATTCATATTTTTAGTACAAAAAATAATACTAAATCGTTGTTGTTTTTATATACCTTTCTCTCTCTCTATGTATATATATATATATATATATATATATGTATATAATATATATACTGATATAAAGTCTACAAGCTATATTATATAAGTCGGGTTTGTATATTATTTTAATACTATATTATATTTGCGAACATTTCGCACAGTTGAAGATAAACGAAACGATATAACGGATGATTTGTCAACGTAATATGGAAATTCGTAAAATATTACAATGTCATTTAATACTTTTTTTTTTTTTGTTTAAAAGATTATTTTATAGTAAATAATATGTATTCGTAAATGTATTCTAGAATACATATAATATATTATGGTCACATTATTTCGTTTAACTAAACCTTGTACGAAAACAGTCTAAACGTCGACGGAAAAAAAAAATGTACACAATATATAATAATATATATTATATATACACAATAAACTAATTCTATACGAACCGTTCGCTTAATAAAATAATAATAATAATAATTAAACAAAAGTACGAAAAAAAAAAACAGACAAAAAAATAATAATATCATGGTAATTCGTCGTTAATACATAAATTGGTTCACAGTCGCAACGAAAAAAACAAACAAAACTTACATTTTACTCGAACAAATATCCTATGTATATATTATATAATACCTAAGTTAAGTGTACAAAAAAAAAAAAGAAAAAAAATAGAAAATAAAAAACCGTTTTAACGTACTTATATCGAATACACAAATATTTTTATTGCACTTTACAGTCGTCGGTTTTCTGGCTAATACGATTGATTATAATATTATTATTATATATTAATTTATACTGTATATATTATAATATTATGTTGTAATACTGTTTTTGTTTTCTCTGCAGTCTTGAGGGGTGGGTTCACCGGCGTGGTCCCCTGACAGTGGCAGTGATGGCGGATCAGAGGCCGCCACTGAATTTTTCCGCGGAGGTCTCTCGTGTATTTGTATGTATATTTATTATAGTCTCAAAATTTTCGTGTCATAGGAGGAAGAGGAGACGGCGGTGGCGCGACGGGAAAAACGGGGAGTGGTTCGACCGCGGGAACGCCGTTTCAGTAGTATTTTCAGGCGCTCCTCTGCAGCTTGTGTCAGTTGTTGTTGTACCACGTGGTCAGCGACGGTAAGTTTTTCGCGGCGGCGACGGCGGCTGATACGCCGTTACCGTTGGGCGACGTTGACGACACCGCTGTCGTTGTCGCCGTCACCGCCGCTGCTGTCGCGGTCGCGCCTACCGCTACCGTGGTACCACCGCCACCGCCCGCGACGACGCCCACCCCGCCACCGACGCCGCCGGACGACTTGTACGCTTTGGGCTTCCTGTGGTAAATGCTCTTGTGGTTGTTGAGACTGTTGAGCGTGCGGAACACTTTGTTGCACACGTTGCAGACGGCCGAGTGCAGAGGCTGGTTGTGCTGCTGTTCGATGTGCCGCTTCAACGTCAACCTGGTGCTCAGGCGCTTGCCGCATACGAAACAGGACAGCGTCTCCGCGCCCCCGCCGCTGACTCCTCCGCCAGCCTCTGACCAGTCTGCAGCACAATAATAACAGCCGGTCACTCCTTTTGTTTTTTTCTCCATTTATATAATATATATATACACATATATATGTATATATAATATATATATATATATATATATATATATATATATATGTGTGTATATGTGTATTTAATTATTTATATATATATTTATCTATGTATGTGTGTATGTATATTATATTATATTATATATAAATGTCTACATTTGTATATTATATTTTAATGTTAAGACGACGCCATATCACGAAAAATAATCCGTAAAAACATAGTTTCGTACTTCAAGTATTATATCGGCTAGAATATTCGCAGATAAATAATTTTTACATCGATAAAAGCTGACAATATTTACTACATTTCGACAGAGCAATTTTTGTTTAATGTTAAAATTTTATTTTTCATAAGCAATTTGAAATTGTAAAATTTTGACATTTTTAAGAATCAAATGTTACAGATTTAAAATACTTACAAAAAAAAAAACCTCCGTCAAAAGTTAGAAAAAGTTATTTTATTTAGTGTCAATATTAATGATTTATGATCTTTCTGAAAGCCATGAAAACTTGAAGCACGAACGTGGTTTTTTTTAACAAATATCGCGATTACAATTAAAGGTGGAACTAACACGGGAATATTTTAAAACTACATTTTAAATATATTAAAATATTTTTAAATTGTTAGATTTTCATTTTTCTTAAAATATCATAAAAATTGTCTATATAAAACCCCTTAAAAAGCGGGTGTGTGGCGTGCTCATAATTAAACGATTTAATGTATCTATACAAATGTTGGTTATAAGAATAAAACCGAATATTTCGTCGTCTTATTAAATGTATTTTTCGTTGTTTGTTTTTTGTTGTTCCGAAATAATGGGAAAAAGAAAGAGAAAAAGAGAGAAATAAAGAAATAGAGAAAATGAGTGAGTGAATGAGAGTGAGTGAGTAAATGAACGAGATAGAAACAGAATCAGACAGCAATTTTTACGTATACATATATACTTTGATAAAAAAAAAAAAAAAAAAACAGTAACACATATTATATAGGTACGTTATCTTAACAGATCACAGTAGTAAATATTGTATCATAATAATAATTATACGTAAAAATACATAGATGATATTATAAAATAGATATATATATTATATACTATGGTAATAGATCGGTACCGATCTGAATCGGACATATAAAAACAACAACAACCCGACCTCGCGTTTTCTATCGATTTATTAAGTAAAATACATTTTTTACAGTACGCAATAGCCGTACCTATAATATATAGTATATACAAAACACACACATTTATTTTTATTACTATTAAAATTAAAATTTATAACAAAACGCGCATGGGAATATTGTTGTCGACGTTGTGAGAATATCTGAAAACCCATTCTCGAGAAATCAACTATGCATAACATTGAATAATTTATTACATATTTTCGAACATTTCCTTAATCACACAATATAAAGAGTTTAAAGGTTAGGTTATTTTTCGATTTTACTTTTTGTTCATATAGTAGTGATATAGTTTTTTTTTTTTGTGGTTAGTCCGTAGGTCAATGATTCTTTTTATATATGTGCACTCATTGGTGTCGCCAATATTGTTGGTCAAGAACTGATTGGATAAAATTAGACAAAAATACAATACCGGAATTGCCACTATAGGACTAAAGTTAGCCAACAAGTCTACCTTATAGAATACGTGACGCAGGTAAAAATTTGACCGAGCTCGACTATCCACTTTTTTATTTAAAACTTCAATCTGCGAAAACCAATACCTATACGGCTATACTTACTACACGAGAAAACAGTTTTCAATTTTCACAGAAACACGGCGTTTTAAAAATATTATTTCATTAGAAGGGGCACGACTATTAAAATGGTCACATTAATAATGTAATTTAATATACACGTCATATATTGTTATGTAATAGGACATTTTAGAAACGAATTTTAAATATTCTAATAAGCAACGCACAACTCTATAAATATTCGTATTCGAAACTCAAAAAAAAAAAATTCACCGAATTATAAATATTATATACCAATTAAAAACTAAAGAATTATTGATGATATTTCATATAATTTTACGTTTAAGAATGTATGTAAAATAATATTTATATATTCGTCGCACGTATGTCAAAACAATGTTACATTCAACCTTAAGTTTTTTTCGAGTTGACATTTTGAAATACACTGATTTATCATAAAATAGAAGTGAATTTGAAAATAATATTTTACGAAGAGAACGAATTTATTTTTAAAGTCGAAATAATTATAATTTTTATGAAACATGTCAAAACTATTTTCACGTTCATATGTACTTTAAATTCCGTTCTTTTGATTTAATAAATAAAATAGTATTATAATAATATAATATATCGTGTTATACGATTGTTAATTAGTATATCGGTATTTATATAAGATATATAATAACAATATATAATTAATATAAATATATAATACGTATTAATCCATTATTATTTTGAAAAAAAAATCCAAAAGCAGGTGTCTGCAACAGAATTGTGTATTTTTCAAAGGGTTTTTTTTCAAAATTGTTAAGCGCGAACACGTTGGGTATTATATATAAAACAAGTAAAGTACGATATAGTTTTACGAGAGAATAACATAAAAGTACACTAAAAAAAAAAAAAAAAAGATACCACCCGTTAAGTTTGTTGAAAAGCCTCAAAAACCAACGGATCGAATAACGGTTTTACTTATATGTGTAAATAACCATGTTTTTAAACATTTTCTGCGTGTATGTGTCTACCTAATTGTTCAAACTTTATTCGAATGAATTAATATAGTTAATA
This sequence comes from Pemphigus obesinymphae, assembly GCA_025469235.1. NCBI lineage: Eukaryota > Metazoa > Arthropoda > Insecta > Hemiptera > Aphididae > Pemphigus > Pemphigus obesinymphae. The sequence goes on from JAIPRL010000842.1 coordinate 24,766, forward strand.
TTATTATTTAGTTAAAAACTGATATTAATATTAATATATACCTATATATATGAATTTATTGTATATAGGGATTTTGCCCCTTAAAAATACCGTATTATTGAACAATATAATATATATATATATATATATATGTATAATTTATTATAATGTTAACAGTATGTTCTACCATTTTGTTACTGTTTTGTACTTGAAATTAACGTAAATCTGACAGTCAATCATAAAACTTCAATATACTTTAAAATAGTATAAAAAGTAAGTATAAAAGATAAAATATAGCCGTTGTCAAACAATAACATCAAAATCGATCGTATAGGTGTCTTTTTTTTTTTTTTTTTTGTATGCTTATACTTATACGCAGTTGAACGTCGATATTATAGCAATTTGTCGCACGGGGAAGCAAACTGTTATACTGATAATAAAAATAAAATAAAAATGCACTCAAAACAAACTAAACTCAATCGTTTTACCTACCTACGTACGTATACATACATATGAGTACATGACGTATTCATAAAAAAATGCCGTTTAAGTCAACTGACGTATTTAATATTATAACAACCCAAATGCAAATATTAACAAATCGGTATAGGTATAAATTGTATTCTTACCTTGAGAACTGGAGCCTTCTAGAGCCGCCATAACGTTGGTATGATTGTGATTGTTAAGACCTGTAAACAGACACAAAACGGGAATGTTAAAAAAATAACGCAATAAAAACCGTTTAAAAAAATGAATAAATTATAAGTGTTTTTTACATACTTTAACATATTATTATGTCTATATTTATATAATAGACAAGAGGGGTCAATGTCTAAATAAATAATTTTGGATGAGCGTAAAGTTGAATTGGAAAATAAAATAATATAACATTGTATCGATCAAATAATAGTCAACATAGCCAATATACCTATATTAAGTTATTCGCAATATTGTCAATTTGTTGAAAAAAAAAACGTATTCAAGATAAAACAAAAAAAATGGCATTGATAAATCAATTTATTAATTTAAATTTCATCAAATATAGGCATTGACCCTACTTGCCATCAATCCATTGATATATAACTGGATGAGATCAATACGTCTTTAAAATATGTTTAAATATACAAATTATTAAAGTTAATTCGAAACTCAAGATGAGGTCACACCCAATTTTTAAAAGTAAGTACTATTATAATAAATGTATTTAACAATATTTATATCGTTAAAAACTCGTTTACGAAAAACAAATAAACGATAATTTTAAGTAATAATACCTATTATAAAATGTATTGATAACAAATATAATATATTCCAAAAACAACCCCATAAAAGTTTTAAAATTTTTCTAAACTTTCAACTCATTGTTGCTAATGTATAATAATTACTTTTTGAAAATGTTCAAATCACCGTAACTATTTCCATAATTAAAATTTCAAAAAACTTCAATGAGATTATAATATATAGTTTTATAATAGGCAGTGGTGTGAGGTAAGTTACTTTTAAAAAATAACTAATTTACGATACTAATATTACAATGATGTTACCTTTTAACTGTGTATGTAAAAATGTAAATAATAATATCAAGTGTCAAAAACATCTTTATTTTTTTCTGATTGTATAATCATATGAGTCGAATATAATGAAATATAATATCACGCCTATACCTATTATGAAATCATATAATCATTAAAATATCGTCAGTTTTAAACGAATTTATTAGAATAAATTTTATTTTTTATTCATAAAAATGTAACGCATTTTTTACTAAGCAACTTATAAATAACTAACATAGTTACTCTTCCGTCGCTATAAAAATTAAATTACGAAATTGCCATGACGTTACTCGAAAATGTAACTATTACATTACAGTAACGAATGTCTTCCGTTACGTTACTTCCCGATAATAGGCGATTTAACTGTAAAATATTCGAACTATTTGCAGAACCGCGAAGCTTGGGTGCAAGTGTCGACCTTTAACCATATTTTATGTGGGACAGACACACGGATTAATCGTGTGTGGGTGGATGTGATTAACATCGTGGGGCATTGGACTTTCACGGGATGAAAAAAACCGATGAAAGTAAATGAAATGGTAAAAAAGAAATACCGCAGTAACGTATACGTATTATCTTACTCGGATGAATACCTATAATATTATATAGGTAATCGATTAATGAAATGACGAACAAGTAAACGAGAATATATATAATAGCCCTATGTGGTGTATAACATGTTAAAATTCGCACGCAACCGGCGCGTTTCATTGATAACCTCTTCTTTAAATAAACGTACGAAAAAAAAAAAAACGTCTGGAGACTTATCATATCCGGTCGCGTCTACAGTCTATATATACAATATCAAGTTTAGCTAAAAATACTAATATAATACATGGGTACGTGTTAATGTATGTTATACGGTCGTCTGGCCTCCGCAACAACAATATAATATATATTATAAATAATATTCGCGGTTACAAACATATACACGGTACCTATATAATATATTAGTTACAAGTTTAGACTGTAATAATAAAACCAAATCCGGTTGTTGTTTTTTTTTTTTTTTTTAAATATAATAATAATAAAAACATATAGGTATTCGCATTACCCCATCGACCGTCATAGATATTTAGATAGTTAGACTATATAATATTACTATATGAATATATATATATTTTTTTTTTTTGTGTGTGCGTCATACTACCGGGGCCCACACGACTATTCGAAAATATTATACTCGCAGACATAATATAATGTTCACTAGAAGTTTTGTAGATAAAATTGTATATAATTTTTATTTACGGACGAACGCCAACCATTTTTAAACGAGCAATTTTCACCTACGGAATTCCAATATATAGAAACCGGTCCCACTCTGTCGATCGCCCAAGATATAAATATATATATTATATGTAAAGAATCAGCACACACGCGCTCTACCAACGTCGTGAAATTTTCGCTAAAATTACATAGGCAATATTATAAATTGTACTTGCCTGCTAACGAGTCAGCCGCCATGGCGGCGGCCATGCTAAAGTTGAACGTGGCGCCGGCGGCCGCGAAGAACTTGCTGTCCAGGTACGAGTGATGGCTCTGATAGGACGTGTCGTCCGGTTCGGACATGCCGATGGCAGGATGGACGCCCGTAAAGTCGGCCGCTGAGTCGTTACTGTCGTCCGCGTACGCGCTACCGCTGTTGATGGCCGCGGCGGTGTCCATCGGCTCGGACTTGACTTCGGTGGGTGACTTGCGCGATATCATCAGGTTCTGCGCGGTGTCTTGCTGCTGCTGTTGCTGCTGCGGGTTGGGCAGCTGGTGCTGCTGGTGGTGCGTCCGCGAATAGTCCATCGGTGGTTCATCCAGATGGTGTCCGTTACTGTTTCCGTTATTGTGTCCTCCGCCTCCTCCTCCTCCACCTCCACCACCACCACCACCACCACCATCGGAACGTTCGCCCGCGTCGTCGTCGTCGTTACAGTTGGGTCGGCTGCCCGCCGAACTGGGACTGTGTTGGGACGTCCTCTCGGACAAATCCATACCGCCGCCACCGGCACCCGAAGTCGGAGTCGACGAAGTCTTGTTGTTACGTTTTAGCGGTATTGGAGAGTTTTCCTGAGAAACAAAAAGAAAAGAAAAACACGTTACCAAAATATGGTCCATAGTTTGAGTGTCCTCGCATATGAGAACTAATGTTTTGCGGATACAATATTATATTATAGGTATGTTTTAGAATGGTTTTACAATGATATTTAATTTTTTCCCCGTGAACAACTTTTCAACCTGAAGGAGTTCAGGTAGGTATTTTGGAGTTGGTATTTTGAAAAAGAGCTTTCTTTTTATAGCAAATTGTTTCTACAGTTTATACATTGGAGAGGTAATTCATCGAATTTTCCAGTCCTAATTTTCCTAAATCTCAAAGAAAAACTATTTTTAATAATACAAAAAAAAAATAAAATAACAAACAAAACCCATTTTTTTAAATATATTATTATTACACTACATTAATTTCCACTCAAAATCGTTGTATTGAATGTAATAATTTATCATTGCTTTCGGTTACCAGGAAGATAGATGTCATTCGTTTTGTTTTATAATATTTTTAAATTATTGTTTGAAATATGTTTAGAAGCTAGGAATTTAGCATACTCGCAGGGTGAGCTTTCCTAACTTATTTAAACATATAATATTATAATTTTATTATTATTATTATTATTATTATCATCTGTATTTTCTTTATAAATAAACCTAGAAATCTAGACCGTTTAAATTAAAATTGGCTTATGAAAAATATCGTTTTACAACCTTTCATTATTAACTGTGGATATCTATAATTATTTTGCATTATTTTCATAAGAATATTTTTTATTCGGATCACCTTTCGCTATTTTTTATATAGACGCAATTAAGGTAAAATATGCAATATCTATATATTATGTATACAAACATGCATAATTAAATGTTATTCCTGTATCTATAGTACAGTACCGTTTCCGACGGGTAATTTTATATAGGTAAGTAATTGGATTTTATCGGAATTTGGTTTTGGATAATAAAAAAATACCACACACGCACCCATTTCTAACTACCTATAGGTATTAGGTATTCCTATTAATAATAAACTGTTTTGTGTTTTGATTTTTGTCCATATTAGAAAAAAAAAAATGCAAAAAATATACATTCTCATTTTAGTAGGTCATTTCCGTATTCCGAAAAATTCAGTTTATTTTCTAAAAAGTTGAAACGTTATTCACGATTTTAAACCACACCTCTGCACACTATAATATCATAAAGACCACTTTGTAACTATTAAATATTTGTAATATGAAACAAAAGGCAAAACTGTATCGAAATATTATAATAATAAATTATCCAAAATGTGTTAATTGTATAAAATAAATAGTATATAAACATTAAAAACAATATAGAAATATATTGAATTTTGCGATATTTTTCAACAAATATAATATTTTATATTGCCGAATCAATAATATTATTGTATACGTATCGGAGTTTCCGGTAAAAAAAAAAGTAAAAAAACAATATAATACTACATAAAATTCCATAACAGCTTATTTTTATTTATTTATCTTTTTTTTTTTACGTTACACGTTCAATGATATTAAAATTGAGAGAGGAAAATAATTAAGAAGTTTCGTTTTTGTTTACTAAGATTTCACTAAAGAGGTCCCGAAAAACACGTCGTAAAAATATAACAAAAGAAAAAGGCGCTATTACGCGAACGCGACTTTTGAACGTTTTCCCGGTAGTTTCGACCAGAAATTCTCTCTGGATTTTATTTTATTTTTTTATTCTGCTTTCAACGCCGCTTTTGTTAACCGTCTCGATGTATATATTCGATTTACACGGGATCATCTCTTTTTTGCACATCAACATGTGTGTGTATGAGTTTTTTTTTTTTGAAATCCCTCTCAACCGTGACGACGACCCGTAAACGCAACGTATTTGCACGTGGATACCGTTTTATTACGCGTGAAAATGTAATAGAATTTTTTTTTTTTTTTTTGGCTATTTGTTTATTGTTTTTTTTTTTACGATTTGTTACATAGAAACATATAATATTATATACATATTATGTGTACATTTTTCCGTTTCGATTCCATATATACACACTGAGTGAAAGTTTTTGAAAAGTATATACTATAGGTATGTACCTGCCTTTCGGATATATATACATATATAAGTATAGTATATGAAATTATATATATATATATATATATATACACCACGGGTTGCTGTACAGAATGTGAACTTTGACAATTAAGTTTTACGGCTATATGAGAAGAAAAACGGGACGCGAGGTTTGATTTCGCGACAACGGATTTCGCGAACTTCGCGTGCAGTGCGAGAACGATACGAAACGCGATTTTAAAATTCTCCAACTTTGTCCCTTTCCTACGGGGGTCATTATCAAAACGGTTGTTTTCCGAGAACGTCCCTTTGAAACCGTAAACCGTCTGTAATTGCTTGTCTTTACATATATATATATATATATACACGGTAAAGGATCGCCCTTTTGCCATAGTGGACCCTTCCGGGGTCCGTATATATATATATATACACACGAGAAACAATTACACGGGGTGCAAATGTCGAACAACAACATACGTTGTATATCAATGGATCGGGATTAAACGCTCAAAAGTTCACATGATGTAGGATCCTAATATATATAATAACATACCTATAAAGTTTCAAATTCCAATACCATTTATACGTATACACATCGTACACTGTTTTTCGTCCCGATTATTTCAGATGAAGCTGAATATTCTTGACACATAATCATTTATCGATGTGTGTTATTTTATATATATACATACGTGGATAAAGGAAAGCATTTTATATAACGTTTTTAAATTACCCCTAGAAAAAATACCATTTTACACAAAGATAAAATATCACAAAAACACAACAGTACGCATACAATACAGATCACATATTATTCTTATCGTGTTTTGATAAACAAAAGTCATCATCAAAGGAATAATTTTGAAATCCGAAACATATATACCTATATGTACAAAAACCATTGACTGAATAATATACCGTTATTAGTGCCTTTATAGACTTATACCTTAAGCGAAGTATGTGTTAATATTTTGCATTTATATACCTATTAAGAAAACTATAATACACAGTCGATGTATATTATTTTTGGCCAAAACAATTGGAAAAAAGGTGCGAAAAAATAGTACTTTTATAATATTATATTTTATTGTTTATAAGTATTTTGTTTTCTTTTTTAGTATACGAAAAAGTAGATACATTCATCAGACATTTTTATAAGAGTTTCTAGAAATCAAAACTATTCGCGCTTGTACCACGATATACTATAATAAGTATAGGTAAGGTGATATAGTTAGTTTTATGTATAGTCTAAATAATTATTTCGGACACAAAAACAAACGAACCCATTATATAGTTCACACATTATGCAGAGAATACGGTTGAATAGATGCGCCCCACGCCGAAAATAAATCTTGTAAATTCGTGTTAAATACGTTTATTATATATGTGGCCTGTATAAAGCCATGTGAAATTATTAAAACATTTATTGTTTTTTTCATTTGTGTATGTAATACACTTTTTCGGATAGAAAGAGTAAAGTAGTAAACCATGACTCACATATAAATTTTTGTGTATGTGGTACACACGTTTTCGGGAAGAAGTATTTGAGTAAGAATTTTTATGTAAAGAGTTTTCTGATGGCGAATTCATTTTATATACCAAGTTGGTATTTAATTAAGTAATTTTTCTATGTTTCCAGTAGTTTTTTTTCTTCTCGTTTATAATATATCGATGATCCAGTTTAAGATTGCAACAACTCAAAAAGTACTTTTTTTAAGTACTAATTTAAAAATCATAAGCAATTATGATCGATATATTTTTCTAAAACGAAACAACTGATATAGTACATAAATGATTTAATTTTTAATGTGTTATTTAATTGAGTTGACTTAAAATTAAAACATTAGTACTCATTATTCAATACTTTTTATTTATTTCGGTATTGAATTGGATGATCGAATGTCCGTTGGTTTAGAAACAAAATAGGGTACCGGATAGTTTCAAATAATTCGGGAAAGCGTTTTTTTAATTTCTAATATCGATAACTTAATATTCATTAAAATCAATCGATTCTCTGATTCATTGAATAATTATGCAAATCGGTTTATTCCAATTGCAATTGCAATAATATAATTATTGACCGTAAAAAAATTAAATATTTCAGTATAAATAACTACACTTATTAAAAAATTGGTGATTATTAGATATTATTATTATATATCGACAATAGTTATTAAATGATAGACTTACCTTTGACCGAGGTGAAGGTATGGACGACGGTGATTGTTGTGGAAATCCTTTTCTCTGTCTGACTTGCGGCGACACTCGGCCCTCAGCCACTTGTGTGGCGAGTGACAGAAACGAATTTTCCGCCGGTGGTGTCTCGGAAGATTGTCTCGCGGAATGCTGAGAACACAACAATAACAATGAAAATAACACCGTGAATATATAATATGAAAAAAATAATAATAATCGTTTTTCGTGTAATGGATTTTAATAATAATTGTTAATGTACTCACGTCATTGGCGGACGAATCGGACGGTTGCGTGAGTCCACTGACCCTGAGCACTTCGGCGGTTTTCAGGAACGAGCTCAAGTTCCTCTGGTGGACGTTAACTTCACCGTGGTAAATGAACTCTACCAGCGCCTGCAAGTCGTCGAACACGACGTCTTGCAACACGATAACCGGGTGTTTGCACGGTGTGCTCTGCGCAAATTAAACATTACTCGGGCTTAATAAATTGAAATTGTATTATTATTTATTATTGTTATTTTTCTATTATTTTATCGATCTCATAATTCGGTAAATATTTGTGTTGACTCACTCCGTAGTATAGACAAGTGTCTATATGTGTGTAATACACATGAATTATTCATATCGTACAAATATATATATAGACAAACACACGGAAATATGATATTGTTATATTATAGACGATCAGGGGCAGATTTGAGGGGAGAGACGTGGCGATAGCCCCCTCCTTGGAGTTTAATTTATCATTATTTGAGGAACGTAATATTGATTTTTAACGGGGATTATTTCTCAATTCTACCTATTCGCCCTACCCATGAATGAGCTACACGACCGTGCACAAATCAGTGTAAAAATAAAAATATACAAAAAAACTCACTTTTAGAAGCTCTCTGAAGTAGGGACTGCACGCGGACAAGACCACTCGGTGGGCCTTTAAACTCTTGCCGTCGCATGCTAGCGTCACGTCGATGAAGTCCTCGTCGTCCCTCAAATTCTCAAACGCTGTGGTGATGCTATTCTGGTAGTTGTTCCAGCGCAGACAGAAATGCTGTAAGTCGCCCATCACGCGGCGGGCTTCGGCTGACACTGTCCCGCCTGCACGATAATAAAGAACAAAAACAACAATGATATAATTTAATAATCGTTAAAAATGATATTTCGTTTTTTTATCAAGTATAATATAATGTAAAAAATAATACGCGTATTACAACGAGCCTATATATATATATTAGGCATAATATACTATACAATATTATGTACGCATACACAATTTGTGCGATTAATACAATAATGATTATTGTGGCGCTTGGGGTGAAAAACAAAAAAATACCAACGTAATTGTTTTTAATGAATTAATCGTTACGAGTATATATTATATTCGTGTGCAGTGCATATACAGTACCGGTGACGGCGATTTAATTGACATGTCCGTGGAAAATTCACCGTCTCCACATTATATATTATAATATTTTGTTTTATTTTTCCCTCCGACTCGTTCAAATAAAAAACGAGTGGAGAAAAAAAAACGACAAGAAGTACTTCCGGTATTTTCCCGCGTATTTCCACTATATTCATGGGCCTGGACACGAGGGCGAAAAAAAACCGGCGGCGGCGGCGCCCAGTAAACAACACGCGTGTAAAGAAAAACAACGTACACACGAGCGCACGCGAGACGGTAGCGACGACGGTGAGTGGCGCGTCGGGCGGGCGGCGGGGAATACAGTGTTGATCGCGCGGCGCGAGTGAGCGGCCGGCCGCGCGGGATAATCGCGCGGGGTCATCGTTGAGACGGCCGTCGTCTCGCGGCGGTCACCCTCTTTTCGCGCGCGTTTTGTCCGTCGTCGTATACTCGGGCACGCACCGCACCAAACCGCGAACAGGTGGGCAGGTGGCGGTGTCGACGATGCGACGGCGGCGGCGGGATACAAGCGTCGGCGACTATACGGCCGTGGTCCGCGTGTGTATACGTGCCGTTGGACGGGGGGGAGGACGATGACGGCGACGGGACGATACACAGGACAGGGGCGCCCATTCATACAAACCGGCGGACGGTGCTCGGCCACACACGCACGGACGTGTGGTGTGGCGTCTACACGCGTGCCACCGCCGACGATTCGGGCGCGCGCGTAACACGTCGTTACATACGAATCGGGTCCGCAATCGCAATAACACGCGACTTTTTCCACCACTATACCGTCTATACTATTTTATAATATGTTATTATTGTTGTTATTATACACTATTATTATTGTGGACATTTCGCGCCGATGATAAGTTGTAGGTATATATTATGACATGTACTACGATACAGTCTATATTTTATCTTACTACTCTGTCTGAATTGTATAATTGTAAAAAAATTATCATATTACTACGTACACTATATCATTATTATTATTATATAAATATTGTACGAACGATACTGTTTTGTTTATATTAGTTTGTTTTTTGTGCTATACCGACGAGACTTACCTATTGTCGATCAGTGGTCGAATGTGATTGTGTCATTGATGACCGACACACGGCCGCCGCAGGCATGCGGAGTGTATAAGACATGTGTATGTATATGTCCGTATAGCGTGGGTATAGACACCACGCGGATTTACGAAAAACGGAAAAAAAACGATACGGTAATATAATAATTAAGATAATTAAAAAATTTTTAACGATAATTAATCGTCGATAATTAACTAATTAAACACATTAGTTTTTTTTAATTACGCGCGCGTGTAAATGTGATTGTTTTAATTATTTTTTTTAAGTGTTTTTAATTAAAATCATAATAAACACGTCTTACAATAATAATAATAATAATAATAATAATAATAATAATAATAATAATAATAATAATAAATAATAATAATAATAATAATAATAATAATAGTAGATGAAATGATCGTTGGTCGTCGTCGGTGTCGCGAGTAGTAAATAGTAGTGCGTGCGATTCGCGTGCGTGCCCACGGCGGTTGCGAAGGAGATGATGCGGTTGACGAGAGCCCGCGCGGCGGAACTATAGACAACTCAAAAACATGACTAGCAATAAACTACTAGGGGGTAAAAACCGAGAAAGTAAAATTGCATATTCGTACAGTTTAATGAGAGAGAGTGGGTCCCCCCGCACACCCGGCCTACCCAGCCCGGTACGCCCACCCGCCCCGCTGCCGCACGGCACACCGCGCGCCACGGCGGCGTTTGTAACCGGAATTCGCACCGCGCGCGCTCTTCCGCGCCCACCCGCTGCACACGGGTCCCGTGACAGCGGCGAGGGGGAGTAGGCGGCAACCCCTTGATAAGGGAGCAGAGCGCGCCGGCGACGGAGTGAGCACGGCGGAGTGAGGGGAGGGGATAAAAGCAAAAGAGAAAAAAATCATTAAATTCGTCCGCGCGCCCTCCGCGAAAGCGTCCGCCCCCCGTGCCGCCACCCCACTTAGGCCGTCGCGCATGTGCCGCCGCTAAAAAATTTAATTCGTTTTAACACACTACTATAAATAGTGAACATTGTTATTCAACTTTCATTCCGTTTTGGTCCCCACTCGCACAGGATCCCCGGGAATCCCTCCGACCCTTCTCACCCCTTTCGCGTCACCTACACCTCCACCGCCTACTCCTTCGTCACCGCCGCCTACTCCTCCTCGCACACCTTACCCCCGGGGTATCGAGCACTTCGGCGTTTTTCGTCCCCTTCTCACGCAGCGCGCGTATACACACCGCCACCACTGCTGCTACCCACCCCTATTACCGTATATACATATTATTATATATATTATATACGGAGGAATACGCGTTCGTTCCCGTCCGCCGGGCCTATACATATATATATATATATACACCACTGCTACACCACTTCCTTCTTCGTCGTCGTCGTCGCCTCCACTACACACACACACACACACACACCATATATATATATACTATACCGCCGCACTATCTTCCGCCCGTCCTACACGACCAATGACAGAGCGGTGGCGGCGGCGGTGTCGTTCTCTCATTTTACTAGGCAAATGTAATTTATGAGCGCCGAATCAATACCGAACGCGGGTCGGAAGCTGAGGGCCCACGCGCACCGTGATCACACAGAGTGGTAGCTGTGGCGGAAGAGAAAAGAGTCGGTGGCGTCGGCGGTGGCGGAACGAGAAGTGGCGGCTGGGAAAGGGAGGCTGTAAAAAATGTAAACCTACCCAGATTTTCTCTAGAAAAACCGCCGCCGCATCGCGAGCGCTCCGGCCTATACGCGCGCGGCCCAGGCCTCCTCTCATCGGCAGGTATGGCGGGCGGACGGGCGTGTGGTGGGTGACGGGGTCTAGAGAGGAAGCCTTTTACGCTGCCGTTTTTCCCTTTTTCCCGCGGACTACGCTTAAAATATTATTTCGTAAATCCTCGATTGGTAACCGCCGCCGTACGATGATTTATCGCCTTGTCTCGTGTTATTATAAAATACATATTGCACGCGTATACATACGCCCGCGCGCCCGTTAGGTTATTCGTAATGCGTTCGTTGTGCCCTTTGGTGGCGTTTACGACCGATTCGAAAACAAGTCGCAAACGCGGAAATACAAAGTCGCGTTCGGGTTCAACGTTTCCCTCCCCCCCCCTCCCACCAGCACCCGGAAATGCGGCCGGAAAATTCCGCGAAGCCCGATGAAATTTCTCCGGGCACTCGCGTTAAAAACACGTGACGGCACGGAGGTTTTTAATCCGTTTTACAAAAGGCGAATCGGTCGGTAGGTGCGCCGCCCGTGTTGTATAATGCGCCATTTAGACGTTTAAGTTTTGTAAATTTTAATGACCCGTTAAAAGACGGTCAACATAAAACGGCCGTGGGGCGTCGACGACTGTGGTATAATATTATACATCGGTATAGGTATATCCCTCTCACCGCCCGGTACAAACACCTGCAGACCCTGTCAGTAAGGATGAAAGTAAAACTTACCACCGCGTTAAAACTCGCCTCTATGTATATATATATATATATATTATACAAGTTAAAAGCTTTTGAAAAATACGCGATTTTACCGAAAAATCCGGAAGACAATTTAACGGTATTACACGCGCTCGTTGTAAATACATACATGTATATTTTATACATTCAACGACAGCTCGTCTACGGAATAGGAAAAAATAAAAATAAAAACGTGTCATGTCGATGTTTTCCGCCGTGACACTTTATGGTATATGGAAATTCGGACGTTTGCGGTTTATACGCTATCGTTTTGACGTTAAATTCAAAAACGATTATTGCGCACTCGGCGTGTGTGTATACGATAATAATAATAATATTATTATTATTACACCATATTAATATCGTTATTATTGTATTAGCGTGAAATTGAAACGAGGAAAATATAACGTTATAGTTCAAAATTATTCTACATCGCGGTATTTATTTAATTACGAGCAAACTTCATTATATAGTTATACGTTTAAATTTGTTTTTCTTGTTTTAAATTGAAATTCTTACTTTTAATTAAAAATCAAAAATATGCGTTTTAGTGAGTTCATCAAAAAGAATAAAAGTGACTACGGCGTAAATATTCGGTACCCGCTGCAGCGGTCCTTCCCGGTTTTTATGTTACGAGATTCTATATAGGCGCGGGTGGAAAAATCAATAATTAGAGAAAAACGTTCGGCATATAATATGACTTGTTCTCTGTGGAGCACTGCTGCAAATAAATAACTGTTCATTTTTATTCTACATTCTATTGATTCGATCGAAATAAACACGTCATAATCAAAATATACGAGTAGTTGACATTAAAGTACCTATTCTTATGTTAGATTATATTATAATATTATATACCTAATCATATTATTATATTGTATAAACCCCCTCCTCCCAATAACAATCACTAAATTTTTTATTTTTTATTTATGGACAATCTAAATGTAAAATTAAAAATCAAATTATAGATTAAAAACTTTAAAACTACACCTGTAGTAATTAATTCTATAATACGAGAAAATTAATTGTACATTTTAAAATAAAAACGTTTCTAATTAATATAGTATCAATTTAGTTAATGTAGCTTTTAATCTTCATGTTTTTCGTTTTACACGAAAATAACGTTTTGAACAACTTATAAATTTAAAAACAGGTCTAAGTAAAAAAAACTGTTAAAAGTTTTTCTTTAGAACAATAATAATAAGCTTTCCGGGAAATTTTTTTTTATTAAATATTATTTTAATATAAAAGAGTTTTAATATTTTATATTATACAGACATTTAATTATAAACGTAATTATAATTATACATGCCCACTATATAAAATATATATATATAGTAATAAATAGTAGGAAGTAGTATATAAATCTAAAATTTTTATTTGTTTACGTTTTTTTTTTCAGTATAAAGTGATGTTTGTTTTAATTATAATAATACTATGGTATAATAATTTCGGGATTTAAACAATTTTACTATTTAATTTTGTATCGGAGTATGATGCATTTACGAAATGTCTAATACGACTTCTGACACATTGAAAAACGCGTGTAACGTCGCGACGCTTATAAGGTCGCTTGTATTTTTGCGGGGGAGAAAAATGCCTTCCGTGCCACAAAAAAAACACGCGAAAAGTACCTACGGGATGGTATTTTTTTCGGCAAACGAGCATATTTCATTCTTTACTTTATATTATGCGTATACCTACATGATTTTTTTTACTCTTTTTATCGTTTTGGTTTAAACATTATGATCAAATGTTGTACCCTACACTATAGGTAGGTACTAGTATGTATATATACGTATATAAAGAACTAATTTAACTATGCAGATATCTATAAAATCCAAATAATCTGGATCTAATTAACTATACTGATTATCCAGACTTTACAAATAATAGAATTTTGTTTATATACCTAATCGAAAAATTCTATAAACATTTGAATACTATATATAAACCAAAGTGTATTATCTTTATTTATAAAAAAAATGAATACCTAATTCTTATTTTGATAAAAACAATTTATACAGACAAACAGAAGTCTTGAAACGTAGGTAATGGATAAATTATTAAATAATTAGAATTAGATATTTTGACAACTCCGTAATCCAGTTTGAGTTTTGATCGAAATTTGCATAATATTATAAATAAAACCAGTACGAGGTAAGGGAACATAACATAAGCACCTCACTGAAAAAAAAAAAAAAGCTCCGTCATCAAACACATATCTCAACTGTTCAACCACGATTCCAGATAATTATATGTTAGTAAGTACCGGATTAAACGCAGATCAAAAGTAAGCTGATTAATACGACTTCAACTTTGAAACACTTATATACTGGCCATTCGTATAAACATTTATTCAAATATACATCAAGCATAACTCATATTTAGTATATGTATTTTTTTTTATTATTATTATTATTATTATTAATATTGTGTATTATTGGGTCGTGAATTTATTCGTGGTGAAAGAGGGATGTTTTTCGGCAGGCTAATCGTTTCGTATTTTGCAACAGTAGGATCAGTAGAACCGTCCTACAATATTATTTTTTTTCAAACCGAGCACAATAACTATACATATTATTTTATATATATATATAATATATATATATACCACCACTACCGCAGTCACTGACTTACGGTAGTCTGTAGTTGTAGGTGTACTCGTTGTTCGAGACGATGGCGCCGGCGGTTGGTTTTAAACGTTTGTTATGTTTTAAGTTGTACACCACTCGGTAATATGTATATAATAATAATGTATAACATACATGTTATAATAAATATAACACAATATAATTTACACACCGCACAAATTAGATTGTTCATAATATATATGACGGTGGCGATTCCAAACTAGAAATTCACAAGTTTAGAGAGTGGCAGAAAGAAAGAATAATAAACAGGTCAGCACAGATTTTTTTATTGGCGGCACCTATCTGTCCTCTATATTCGCCTTTAAATAGCATTCACTAGGAAGAATTAATGCAAATAATACCTACGACTTGCACATATTATGCACATACATACTGCGTAAATAGATAAACATAAAATATTATATTATAATATCCCCTCTCGCCTGTCCGTTTGACGTTATAATTTCCATAACTAGTCTTGTACGTGTCAGTATAATATTATATGTACACACGGGGTTTCAAATCTATTAGACAGTAGACTAGTATAATATTACTGTATATACATATTATTTTCCATACGGATACAAACCGTAAAAACATTGATACACATATAAATCTATGCGGGGTAAAAAAAACTCATCAAATATTCCGGAAACGACGAATAAATGTACAAGTAACGTTTTCGTTTGCATTTAATTACTATTTAGGTACACCGCGACGGTATTTTTTATTATTATTATTTTTTTTTTTTACTTAAAATTCGTATAAAATGGAGACATTTTTTTTTTTTTTTAGTAAATAGCGTGGTTCTTTAAACGATTCTAATTGTGCCACACGCGTCAATGACATGTTACGCGCACACGAAACAAATGATATGTAATTACTTATTTTTACACATTTATAATATATTACTATAACTGGAAGAACGGGATATTTTTCGCACATCCTTATGGATAGGCTATAAAATATCATATATTATTAACTGCATAACTGTATAAACAATATAAAATAATGAAGCAATGTTCTATGATATACGCTGTTTTGAACGTCGTCTAAAATGGCAATAGTGGCGTGTATTCGCGGGCGGTGGAGGATAAAAATCGGTACAACAGGTCAAGATTTGTTTGTGTTGTATACGTTAAAAGGAAAACACCCCCGGGCGTCTTTAAGGTGTCCGGTTGAAAAAAAAAGGGTGAAATACCCTTGGGAAAATCACTGTCCCATTTACACTCTCGCCGTTTACTCGGCTACCGCCGTCGTTTTTATGACACAATCGCAATTTGTCCAATTGTCAGTGTTTAAATATGTATATAGGTGGTCGGGGCTTGCATTATTCTTCCTTCCTTCCGCAGACACAAAGATCGTAATAATGACATTTTATATTTT
This sequence comes from Pemphigus obesinymphae, assembly GCA_025469235.1. Classification (NCBI taxonomy): domain Eukaryota; kingdom Metazoa; phylum Arthropoda; class Insecta; order Hemiptera; family Aphididae; genus Pemphigus; species Pemphigus obesinymphae. Next base: position 41,546 of record JAIPRL010000842.1, read on the forward strand.
ATTTTTAAATTGTCTTATAACATAGTTTGAACTTGAGACTTGACGAATTTAAATTATATATATATATATATATATAATATATATTATAATACTATATAATATAATATCAAACAAAGGCAAAATAAATTACATAATTCGGTATTCTGAAAATCAAGTTAACTACTTCTTTGATAATTTTATTTATACAATTTCTACAAAACGAGTAAATATTTAATTTGTGTAGATTAACAGCGTTGAATGTTCAACATTATGATGATATTATAATTATTATTGTAATAATTATATACGTATAAATAATTGTTTATGTACTATGATGATGCCTGAGTATATATAATAGTATTATATTGCCGCAGTCTATGTATTAATACATAGCGACTACTTTTTCATGTATTTTCAACTGAATATTATAGTAGATATGTGCGGTAAATGTAAATTTATTATAATATTTTAAAATTAGTAACAAAAAAAAGTGTATTATTAAAGATCATCGTGCTGCAAGATTAAAATAATCGTAACAAATTAAAAAAAAAAAAAAGGTAGAATGAATATTAAAATCTTCATTACGCGGGGAAATGAAAAAATTATAAAGTAAAATGGATTCAGCAGTTTCTTTAACAATTGATTATTATAATTAATTCCCACGAATAAATGCCTAGCCACTATATTTAAATTGCCTAGTACTGAATACCAGCAATGTGGAATCAAATTCAATCATTGTAATTTAAAACATTTGTAAAATTAAAAAGTACAGACGTATAAATTTCCCGTAGGTACATAATCTGCGTCCTACAATGTAAGTATTAATATATATATTTACTCTCTACCAAATAAACAGTAATATATAAATATAAATTTATTAACCGGCTCGAAATAAAAAATAGATATTATCATCAGACCTATATATTTAATTATAAACTATTATTTGTATATTCGTATAAGTATATATATATATATGTATACCTATAAAATATATATTTTACTACAGATTATCGACGTCTATTATGATAAATACAAATGTGTAGGTACAATGACTCTTATTATATACAGAACGATTAAAACAACATGCAAAATACACTGAAATAGAAAAAAAAACATTTTTTTTTTTGCCTATATAAAAGGTATAACTACGATAAATGAATAATAGTTTTTATGTTACTATTTTGATAACTAAATCTTATGTGATTATTATTTTATGTGTATATATATATATATGTGGTTTGATAAATTAATTGAAGATTAAGCATGACAAAATTGATCGAATATGTTTTAACAGAGCGGATGCATTGTTAAATGCATTAGTAAAAATGATTACGTTTTAATTTAATTTTTTTTAAATATTTCAGTCAATATAGCATCACACAAAATATTAAAAAGGTAATACGTATTATATATTCCTCATGGTTTAAAATTAATCAACTAAACATCGATTAGCTAAAAGATATATTTTTTAATTGTCACATCCAATTTGATGTCATGTGCAAGGAAAAACCCCATGTTTGCAAATTGATGTCATGTACAGAGAAAAACCCATGCTTGCAATTTGATACGTCTATCGGAAAATCACCTTGAGATGGTTTCCAATTTGCTATGTTTATTGGTTTTTCTTAGCATTGTTGTTTGAAATTTTAAAAATAATAATGAATTAATTTAATTATGATTGAAATACTATTCGTCAATTTGTGATCACACATGAAAATCTGTTTTTTATATTCTGCATCAAATGTGCCATCAAGTAAAACATCTTGATCTTTTTATCTGTTAATTTAAAAACACAAGGATTATATAAGTTATAGATTTGAAATTTATCACAAAATTAAATCGTTTACGAATGTATTATATTTTATGAGACACTGAACACGAATATTTTTTGCTATCATATTAGGTATAATGCGTTTGGTCTGCATTAACATGCATTACAATAATTATATGCTTAAACCTTTTCTATATAACATATTATATTATAGTTACATAAGAAATTGGCAGAATATATGCTGTTATCCAAATAATTTAAATCAAAGTTCATTTGTACACGGGAAAGTATAATATATCTATAAGCAAGTGATAAAAAAAAAAATTTAATATAAACTAGGTACCTTATTTACCTATAGGGTATAAACTACAACAGGTATATAGTATAATATAAATTATACCTATGTATAAAATGGATTTTATATATTATAATATAATGTAGGTATAGAATTTTTCATGAGAATGCATAAAGAAATGGCAAGTGAAAATTGTCATCTTCATATCACAGTGTATATTATCTATGGTCCAGTTCGATTCTATATCTATCTAATAATATATATATATATCTCGCGTGGCAAAGCTTAATCGACTTTCGCGTCATCACGGGATCTGCTAATTTAACACCGTATACAAAGCAACAAGTGCTAAACTTGCAATTGACACAACGACATCTCACTATCTCTTATATATATATTTACTTTGTTTATATACATATATTATATAGTAAATAAACTACAATATAGTGATCGGTATAATATGCAATATACAATATAATAATATATAATATAATATGTACAATATTATTTAGGGTACCTGACACCTATCTATATTCTAACCACCTTAAGCCGGCGTTCAAATTTAAATAATTGACTAGCTGGCTGCTCGGGTAAGTATACACGACAAGCGACTAGTCCGCCGCCGCGCCGGCCGTTTACAATAATGCGAATAAAATATTCACCTATGGAGTTCGCCGTACTGTATTAGAGTTTGTAAGATATGTATAATAATATATTACGTAATAATAGTATCAATATCTTGCGATGATTCGTCGACTTTTGTAAGTTTAATTTCTATTTTTTTTTAAATATTTTAATTAACGATATATTGGACACTACTATACAGGCATATTGTAATTATACCACATACAAAAGGTTTAATAAACATTTTTATTGAACTGGAGCAAACCACGATAATAAACTATATTCTTAAAATCTGTATAAATTATTTTTATAAAGTTTTATAAGTAAGAAATTGTATGCACATTGCATATTCAAATATGTACCTATATATTGTTAAAAATGAAAACACTTTATTGAAATTATCTATGATTAAACTGCACTATAACTTTTTAAATATTGTTTTCAAGTTTTTTAGCTATTATATTTTGTTTCAAATAGTAAATACATACACGTTATTTAGTTGACTTCTCTTTTAGTTTACAAATATTCATTTAACAAATGTAAGTTTTGATGATTATTTTTCAATTGTTTTCGTAAATAAATTACTTAATTTAAAAAAAAATAATTTGATTACAAAAGTATGACTTTTTTCTTAATATGTGAATTAGTCTAGATACTTATGTACACATGTAAACCATTTCATTAAAGTATAAAGTGGCAGCCTGCAGCCAACAAAGTTATTGAGAAAATACAACTATATACGTATACAGGTATACCTGATATCTATAGATAGGTACAATGCGTAAACGCTGATGTCGGAAAACTGAAGATCGTCTTATAAAGTATGTATATTGTATACGGTTTGTGTAAGCTGACGATAACTATTACTAGAAACAGAAAATTGACCTTTCAACGAATACTTATCGTTTTAAGTATATACGTATGTGTGAGTTATATAATGCAAAATTTAGGATTTTATCGTTTGTTAACATACCGAATTTTGGCTTATGTGTCGTCTCCACGCGTTTTGGCCGATATATGATTCTCGCCGATAATATTGTAATTGATAGATCATGAGAAGATGAAACGTAAATTTAACAATAATTCATTTAACAATCAATCGACTCGAATACATCGAATAATATTGACAAATATTATTTACAGAAAAACGAGGACGAGTAAAATATTCGAAAAAAATCTAAACTGCTCGGGTACAGAAATTCACGATATTATTTTATTATTGTTCGTACAATTCTTGCGGGAAATCTACATATATTATATAGGTAAAAATATAAAAACACGGTAAACCGATGATGTGATTTAAAATTTCTATACCGAAGAGACGTAAGTACCTATATGCAAGTTTTGCGGGGTGGTTTATAATTTCGCTGGTTGTTTTTAAGGAACTCCCCAGGGAAAATAGGGTATATACGGAGCGAAAAAGTCCCCATCGGACTGACAAAATAATCGTTATAAGGATAATATATATATTGCAAACGACGCGTAACTCGATATATGAAAAATCCTCACGAAATATTACTGGTGGCGTCGTCGTCGGCGGGCGTACACCAATACATACGACGTATAAATGACGATGTGTGCGATTTTATGGGCAACGCGTTTTATTTTTTTTTACAAACACTGTGTGGGAACGGCTAAATACACGTGTATACGTCAAAATGTATTAAAAAAAATATATATTCATACACGGATTTTTCGAATCGATGTAGACAAAATATTATATTCGTCTCGCGTTTAAAATAAACACACCAAAAAGTACGGTATGTTATATTTACAATGCAGATTTATTATAGGTATAAACCGACAATTTAATCTAAAAGAAAACGGAATTGCGGACCTGCAGATTTTACGATGTGTCCTATAGGATATCAGGAACCTGGAGAAGGAAGTTAAATAGAAAATTACAATAGGATATGTAAAAAAATCCAATGGTTGGGAATTAAAACATGAAATCATGCAATACTTATAATGGTTATAGGGAATGTATGTAGGGTATGTAGGATGCCAAGTGGAAAATACCACGGGATTTCGGACGACCTAGGATGAGATGAGTATAGATGAAGATATATACTATATACATGCTATTATATATACTTAATTATATATTATATATAATAGAAGAACTACATAAATATTTAAATGTATACATAATTCATAAAAGTACACGAGTAAAAATAAATAGTTCAGGATCCAGAGAAATTAAGGGATGGTGACAAAATCTTAAAAGGTTATAATTCTAGGAGATGAAATGTAGCAAAGCAAGCATATCAATTATTATGCGGCTTTCAATAAATAAGCTCTCGTATTTTCTGTTTTTTAATAGTTATGATAGTTACATAATTTTATATCATTGTAACATTTTGTAGTAGGACTTCAAGGGATATATTTCTACAGTATATCGGTTACTCTGCAATGACTCGCATTCTATAGGTATGGGTAACAGATAAGCTAACCTGATGCATACCATTTTATATAATTTGCCGTCTGCAGGTGGTTATCAGTGCAGGATCCTGCGCGGTCACCTTACAATACAAGGATATTATATCTGTAGTATATTGGAAAAGTGGTTGATATGTAATTTTTTCAACTTTTGGCTAAATCAAATTAAAGTTCTTAATTATAATAATGACATTTTAAAACAAATTTTAAGTAGGTGCCTACAATAGTTTTACATTTTTAGATTCATATAGGGAGATATATATTAATACCATCTGAGGGAAAATTGAAGTAATTTCAGAATAAAATCAATCAATATAAGGTACATATCGAGATATACATTAGTAAGAAACTTTTATTTGAATTTCCCAAATAATGGAAAATGACATCTCAACTTTTACCATCATATCACAAATAGGTATAAATACGAGTAGGTATATAATCAGACGGCAATATCTACATACGATTACACAACCTGCAGATACCCACTATGCAAAATTCAATCTCCAGATATATCTCATCAGTGTTTATTGAAGATATGTGATATTATTTAAAGCCTGCTGATGTTATTAAGATGTACATATATAGGATTATTAAGGCCACATAGATCGATTTCAATTTTAATCATCTATCATCATTATTCTATATAATATTATAATTTTAATTATTACCTATCCCTGCAAGTTTCAATGACTTAAGTATAATAAATAGGTACCTATATATATACCTAAGGGTTGGGAACAATTTTTACAAACAATGTACGTTTAACGAGGACGCCTTCAATTCTAATAATAATATTTCGGGGGTAACTCATGAAATTTTTTTAATAATATGGTGTAATCGTATGCAAAAAAATTAATAAAGATAAGAATCTATAAATGTTATTTTGAATAACAATCAGACGATTAAATTAATCTCTCAAAGCTCGTGAACCATCTACTTAGAGTACCGTTCTTTTCACTAGTTAAACTAGTTTTACTACTATTTTCAATATAAAAATATATAGGTACCTACATATATCTATATATATATTTAATTTTCGAAACTACCACATCTGTATTCTTATTGCGTCTAACATACGATCAATGAACAAATTAATTTCATATTTCAGTAAATAAAATATATATTTAATAACAATTAGGTAAGTACTCTTAATTAAACAAGTATATCAAATTTCAAAGTTCAAATGTGTTACCTATATATTAATTTATATTTGAACAGATTATGCGAAAAAATAGTTATATATTATATACCTATATATTATTCATTAAGTAGGTAATGAAAACGCAATAATTATTGGATTTAAACGAATTTAAAACTTTTTAAAAACATACAGAGATTATTTTATTCATTGTACATAGGTTTAGCTCGCACCGACTATGAGAATATATTTGTAAATAATGCGCCAAGTAAATTCTTATCGACATAATAATAATACAATGATTGCAATACACTATAATAGCGATGGCAACGTCGTCGTTTACATGGTATTTGCAAGAGATATGTACACTAAATTTCCACGAGAAAAAAATGCACGTCTAACAAAAAATAAAAACTATATAATACGTACCTATATATGTATATATAATATTTACTTGATCTCTAAGCATTTGTACAACTCATGTTAATTATTTTTTATTATTATCATAGAAAGACGTCAAATAAAATTATTTATATATAGTGTCGATATTACAGTCGTACTTGTACCCACGTATATATTATTTATAATTATAATTTCCTTTTTCTTGTTTTGTGTATTTTCCTAAGATTGTAATGCGTATTCAAGTAACAGGAAATAAAAATAAATTAACAATGGTCGGGTTGATAAACCGTTCATAAGTAAGATGATAGAAATAGATTAATGAAAATGCATGAAAATCCAGGCACTTATACTTATTAAATATTTAGCTTAGGGTGACAATATTTAAAAAATAAAAAAACGGGAAGGCAAATAACAAAACTGTAAATAAATTCAAAAAGAAACTTATTTTCACAATTTTTCCGAAAATCGTTAATATATATATTATATTTATATATACCTATAACATAAGAAATTGAAAATTACTTTCCAAAACTAGTACAAATCAAAAATTATAAAAGAAAAAACGGTACCTAACTTTCAAATTCGGGACGTACGGTCCCCTAGTTTAACTCAAAGGTGCCAAGCCCCAAAAATCAGTAACCCCTAATATTGGCCCTCTTAGTTTTTATTTTAGGCATTTTGAACTATGTAAGTATTTTTAAGTAGTTCCTAGCTCTATACATAATACCTATAATATAATATAATACTGGAATCTAAAATAAATTTACACCAAAAACAAACAATACAATTTTAAAAGAATTCCTGTATATGTCTAGTAAAGTTGTTTAATAAATTTTATCAACTCAACTAACTAGGTAATTTAATAAAATAGAATAATTTAAAATGGTTTTTTTTAAGTCTCATGGAAAATAATAAAACTTGAAATTATACTGTAATGTTTCTAAGTTATAAGTACCTATATCTCAATTTCCTAAATCAAAACATAACCAAATAATTGGATTTAGGCAATTGTATATTGAATAATTTACAATAAATCACAAAAAAAGGTAGTTTATTTATTATTTTGAAAATAAATTAGGTACATACTAAATACATTTATTAATATATTATCGTTTATAAATTAAATTAAATTAAATTAAAATTAAAAATTGTATAATAAAATTATAAAATATATTCAATAGAAAAATACTGGTCAGTAGGGGCGGAAGCTTGTTGCTCGTCCGTAGCACCTACCTATATACCTACTGGCAGTGTTGGGTACCTAACGAAAGTTACTCGTTACTCTACGTAGTTACTTTTTCCAAGTAACATTATGGTAACTTCGTAATTTAGTTTTTGTAGTAACTAGGGTAACTAGATAAGGTATTTATTTATAAATAACTATAAAATAACGCGTTACATTTTTATAAATAAGAAATAAAATGTATTCAAATAAATTCATCTAAAACTGACGATAGCACGTAGGTATATGAAAAACAGATATTTTATGATTGTGTCATATTATAGGTAGGCATGATATTATTATATTTTATAATATTCAACTGACAATTATGTAATTAGAAATAAATAAAGATATCTTTGAAATGTTATATTATTATTTTCATTATTACATATAGGTGTTACATATGTTGAAAGTAACATGAGTGTAACTATAGTTACTTTTGAGTTTAAAAAAATGTAACGTTATTACTTTTGTATTTTTATAACAAAAAACTAATTAGTTACATTTTTAGTTTGTAACTAGTAACGTAACTTGGTTACATTTTATAAGTAACTTATCCAACACTGCCGGCTACTGGTAATGAATATATTGAATTTGAAAATAATGGTAGGTAAATAATTTCTTTCGCGATAAAACGATATTCTGATCGGAGCTTGGTGTAATAATAATAAAATACGAATATGACATAATATGATTATACTACCTACTCTATGAATACTCAAAATTTCTAAATCCAGTATTTTCGGAATTTCGAAGAAACAAACCATCTTTTGCTATTCAATTTTAGTTTTCCCTTATACGTTTATCGAAAAAGTCGAAACAGGACATTCCCAAAGTACCTTTCTGATCACGCATTATACTACAGACGAATTATCAGTCTTCTACTCGTAAACGTGTTCACAGAAATATAAATAACTAAACCAAAACATGCGTCGTTGTGCACAGAATCTAAAATATGTAAACATTTACAAATCGTTTAAATTGAATTATTTTAATGGACATCGTGATAGAGTGAAAACTGAAAAGTATAGAAAGGGTTAAAACAAAGTACGGTCCCCGTCCCTAATTACGTCCGCATGACGTCTCCGTCAGAGTGAAAAATATAAGTACTTAAATAATTTTTACGATCGGCTTACCCGTCGGTGGTGGTTGAGGAAACCGGCAAGTCATGGCACGGGGACACAGACGGTCAGCGGGTCCTATATAGCACGAGGGCCCGCGTCGGTCGTACGACGAACGGTCGTATACGACGGTCGACACCACGGGCCGGAAAACGCGGGACGACTCCGCGGTTCCGGGGTAGCGGCGATCGCGATAATGTTATCGACAATATACCGGCGGCAACGGAATATACGCCCGACGACAGTGATAACGTGCGAAAATTATTATCGATGTCGGCGGTACCGACATGCAACAGTTGATTATTATTTATTATATTAATATATCGATAGCGTATAGACGACGACGCGCGGCGGTGATAATTAAAATTGTATTGTTATTATTATAATATAACTCTTTTCACACTCACATAGGCACACACACACACACACACACACACGCCCGTACACGCGCGACCGGAGAGCAGACCAATACGAATGGTTTTAATAATAATAATAATAATATTTGCCAACTGGTTGTACTTGCATTGCATCAAAACGCAAACTGTCATGTAGACGGTGTTTATTTTTTTTTCGTCGGTGCAACGAAATCTTGAACCAGTTGCTCTCGCAGATCGCGCGCGCCGCGCACCACCCCGCCTCCCAACCGACCCGCCAACCAGTCACCACTCCCAATATAACCGAAGTGCACACACACATTATACATGCACACATGTACATCATGTACACGTACACAGATACGCGCAGACATACACATGCACACACATACACGCGTGTGCGCGACTTTGCCAGAGGACCCGTCGACCGGTCGTACCAATTTTTTCTACTCATTGTTTGCGTTTATTTTTCGCAAATTTTTCTTGTTGCACCCTGCCACTGACATATTTAGTGTATAATATAAACATGGCGTTTATATCGCCTTGGTATCGGGAATTTTACAAGTTTGGGAGGGGAGATTCTTCGTCAGGATTTATTTTTTCTACTCCAAAACCCGATAAGTCCTTTTGTGTTACTCGCCGCGAGAAAAGTGCGTTACGCTCAAAAACCTTTTCTTTATTTCAAGACGATAAAAAAAAAATACGTCCTGACCAACACAGACGATTCCTCTCCTTCCACCCTTTCAAACGATCCCTTTTCATCGCCACCCCGTACCTTTTTTACACGACCGTCCATCTTTCCGAGAATATAAACAAAAATACAACATTTAATAATATGATATTAACACATAATATTACACGATAATTTGCGCACGGCACGGTTTCTCATATTTTTAAATTTTAAATCAGGAAATTATTGAACAATTAAAATTCCGTCACCAAACGAGTGCAGCAATATATAAGCACGTATCCGATATTATTATTATATAATTAATCGCGTAAATAACGATAAACCCACATATTTTGATATTCATTAACTGTATATCGATATATGAATATTTGGTCTGGAGTCTATTGTGATTTCTGACAAATGATTCTATTATTTCTTTATACACAATAAAATAATATTTTTCATTTTTGGCCATCCGTTATTGGTATTTCATATAATATGATTAATATTATATACATTTTAATCTAGTTAATGTAGATTAATATTAATGAATTAATGGTAAAGTCGAACACAATAACAATTATTGCCCAAATATAAAATTATAATCATTTTATCGAATGTAACCACCTAATACAAAATATAGCTATTATAAAATATAAAGTATAATTTCTCAACATAACAAAACCACACTTTTTTGTGGATTTTAGATTCTGAGTGAAGCGAGGAAGTTATAGATTTTATAATGTTTATTTATTTATTTTTTTTTTGTTAAACTTTCAAATTAAATTTTACAAATTATTATATTTTATTAATATATTATGTACCTATTATGGGGTTAATCCGTGGCCGAGTAGTCGAGACGCGTTTTTCGGCGCACAAGGTCCCCAGTTCGATCCCTAGGTAGTAAATGGGGTAATAAACGAAATTTTTCTCGTCTGTGGCGTCTGGTCTTTGGTGCAAAACCGGCCATAATTACCAAACCCGTCCAATAATTTGGTAGTTATAGGCTTATCGTAACTATCAAGAACCATATTCGACTCACCTAATATGTTAAGGGTCAAACTTGAGCATGTTAGTGTTTAGGAAATAAGAAGAGGATGTAAAACTGTTAATTTATTGTTATTAATATTAATATATAGGTATATATATATTTTATTAATATAATGTATTATGTACTTACTTATATATTTTTATATACATTTTCAGTTAAATTTACAAAAAAATTTTTCTTCAAGTACCTAAAACGATTAACATCAAAATTGTATTAGATTTTTTTATAAATATGCGCAATGAATAACTAACATTTATACTGCAGCATCCTATTGTTGGATTTCACACAATATATCGCATTATTTATTTTACACTTCGAACATATGAATTTCACGATGAAATTGAATATCATTAATTAAAGAATTAATGTAAATATTAAATAAACCCTAATTTCTGTGTAAATAATTTAAAATAGAAATATGTATCTAATATTTGTGGACATTTAATTCATATATAGTTTCATCTGTTGAAATATTTAAAGAAAATGTGTATTTTTTCCAAATAGGCCGATTCCCAAATACAACATGCGATTGCATAATATTTACAATTTACATATATAGGTATACTGTATATATAGGTATAGAATATAAAAAAAAAAAAAAAAAAAAAAAAACAATAAACAGACAAAACAAACAAAACAAGCACTAACAAGAAAGACGAATACATGCCCATAATAGATGGAAAAAAAAATAAAAAATGGGTCCTCATTGGTCAGATACATTAAACGTATTAAAGGGGAATTTGACTGATAATTGGAGAAAAAGATAGGGGAATACAATGAACAGAAATAATTCTAGTATAATGCGTGGGAACCCGGAAATTTGTTTCCACAAGCAAAGAAGGAGAGTCAATGAAGTTGGATATATAAATTTAGAGAGGAATAGACAATTGACAGTCCAAACCAGATAAACCTAATACTTGACTAATTGGTGCATATTCATACGGTAGGACATCTAGCATAAATGAGGTAGATCGCAAAAATTTCCTCTGGGCATGGTCAATCATTGAACGATCGTACTTGTGTAAGGGTTTTAGAGAACAAATCCATACTCAAGTATACCAATCGATTTTAATATTTTTTCAATGTGACAATGAAGACTAAAATTAATAATAAATAATAAACAGTGTTTATTAAACACATATATATAATAGATAGATAATTTAAAACGAAGATCACGAACAGAAATAATGGCACGCGGGATGTGGGTTCCAAGAAAAACATGAATAAATTAAGGTTCAGAACATCCAAAGCATCGGAAAAATGTCATAACTTGACTTTTGGCAACATTTAGTTGCAAGGTTGAATATTTAGACAGTTTGAGTTCACAGTCTAAACTAGATTGGATTTGTGAAAGAAATTTTATATCATCAGCAAACACGAGTGTCGCAATACAGACGATGCACTATTAACAAGCAAGGAAAACAAAAGAGGTGAAAGAATGTCCCATAAGTTACACGAAATGAAGGAATAGTTTTTTTTTAAACTTTGTGCCATGCAATTTAACGCACTCGTCTAAGACCTTAAAGAGAATAGTGTAATCTACTCGATCAAAAGTCATAGAGAATTCAGTATACACAATACCAACTTGGGCTTGTTGCTGAAAAGCGTCCATAGTTACATGTGATCGGTGAACTGTCTGACAAAAACCTTACTACTCATTACCCAAAATGTAAATTACACCTGTGGTTTATTCTACAAATAACAAGCGACTAGAACAATTTGATGATTTAGGAGAAGTAATTGCTATATTAATCTGTAGTTTTTAACTTTGGTAGGTGAACCTGATTTTAAAACAAGTGTGATGAAACAGTTTTGAAAGATAAAATATGTTGAAATATTAAGTTTTAATCAATAACCCAATTCGTCAACATTATATAATTTAAACAAATGTTAAAAATCCACAAATATAATTTATTAAACCGTAATTAAGTACCTACAGTTCTAAGAAATCTCATAAACATGCATTTTTTTTGATGAAAACTAAGTATATAATATATTATAAAGTAAATTTCCATTATAAATTAAATCTTGGTTTTGAAAATGTTTTATTATTATCCATGTCCTATATATGTATTGCGTTTTTTAATATTTTTTCATTTAATATCATATTATTATATTTTAATACAAATTTTCATTCTTGATTTACATGTTCCAAGTATTATACCATGATTCTAACTCTATTAACTCGTATAAATATATTATTCATTGCATTTTTCAAATTGTTATATAATACTCAAATTAGTAGTTTGAAATTACCAATTTGAACAAAAGTAAATAATGCGAACAAATATGTATTTATTATTATAAACATTCAAAATATACAGGGAATTTATATATTATGTAAAATAATTTAATTTTTCATTATATACATATATATATAACGATGCAAGTAGGTGTATACTCGTATTTTTATATAATAATAAAAATCAATGGTATTATTGATCAAAAATCTGAATACATTCCTAAAATAACAATACATAATATTATATGTACGTATATTATTAGCTGCCAAAAATAATATAATTGGTAGATAACAAGGAATTTGTTTAATTTTAAGTTTTTATTTAAACTACCCCTGTAGTTAATTTTTCGGTGGAATTTTATACGTTTCCGGGTTGTTTATATAATATAATATTATATGCAAAGAGTTTTGGAATATTTTTTATGGACACAACTACAAAACACTCGCTTAAACTAAAAGGGTTCGATATTGTGCAGGTATTTTTTAATTGTTCAGGAGAACATATATATATTATATATATTCTGTAATTCAATTTGCAATATTTGTATACGGTTCATAGAATATATTTTCTTTATAAATGGATATACATATGTATAATTTATTCTCTTTTGATTTAAAAATACTAATATAAAATGTAAGTTGATTTTGAAAAAAAATTATATTCATGTAGAACCCGTAAATTCTAAGCCAGCGAAAGACGGTATTACATATAATATTATGTAGATAGATAAAGATATAATGTGAACGAGATTTGCGGCGATCGGTTTATATGAACGTATATACATAGAAGAAAGAATTTTATACTTTTGTATGTACGGCGAAATCATGTATGTATTACGGCAAAAATATGTATACCGGTAAAAAATATAGGTTTGACCGGTAATTGACCAATCTGTATATTCGTATGTTTTAATATGATTTAGATTATACGGAAATTCGGAATTTTATTGATTCGTCTTGGTAAATTCTAAAAAATATTTTTTTTGTATATAAGGTAAAATCCCAATTGATTATAATCATTATTATAATTAAAACTTTTACCAAATATCAGTATTCAATATTGATAACAATGGTGGTAAAAGTCCGAATATTATTATAAAATATCCGATCAGAAAGGGACGAGGAAGCACTTCGATCATCGGGTAGGATACTGATGGTGGATACATTGAATTTCAAAGCAACGCACGGTAAGTCATTTATTTCGAAGCGGAACTTTGGTATAATAGACAGGTGTGATTATTATTAGGCAGTCAAAATAAAAATTTTTAATTGGTACCTTGAGAAAATTCCAAATTTTTAGACATATTTTTTCGGAGTTACAAGGAAATAACCCGTTTTTTTTTTTTTTATTCCAAAAATGACGAACACATGTATAGTAATGTTAGATCAAATCTTCTGGTTAAAATGTTGTTCACAGAAAAAAAAACATATCATTGTAATATCACTATAGCTTTTTCGTTTCTCTCAAAATCCAAATATTATTAAAATATATTTCGGATTAATTTATTCAAACAAATTTAAATACCATATTTACAAACGAGAGATGGTGTACAGTTTTGAGATGAATATAAGTTACATTAACGGGAACAAGTTTGTTAAATTATAAGTTGATCACGATAATATATATCTCTCGATTATAAATAAATTCAAAATATACTTTAATAATATATAGGTATACATTAAGACTTAATATTGATTTGTGTTATTGCGTGACTTTTAAACCTTTTTTATGATAATATTCGGACTATCAACAACCTTATTGTTTGTATATCTCGAGATTTACCGATATACGCTAAATGATGAAAAATAAACATCATAATATCGCTTATACTATACTATGGACTACAATTTATTATAAATCATTCGTGGTTTTGACCGAATTATTTTATACATTATATCTGCAGCCCACTATCTATATATAATATCATTATCAAGATATCAATCGGTAAAATCAAGGATTTACAGTCAAAATATATAGGTTTTACCGGTATTCGTATATATATATATATATACTCTTAGCGTATACATATATACATATACCCGATTCCTATATATAATATACAACGTATATTATATAATATTATAAGACGAAGCGGGCGACCGAGAAACCTTCGATACGAAATTATAGGTATATTTTTAAGAGAATTGCTAAAAGTGAGGGGTGGAAATCAAACCGGAGGAGCCTACCACCACCACCACCACCAGCACCGCTTCACTACCGTTCCGCTGCGGCAGCCCCCCCTACCACCACCACTATACCCCGCCCGCAACCGCCACCCTTTTACGCAGCATTAAAAGTTTCATGCAGAGCGAATATCGTCGGCTGTGTTGCCATAGGGATAATCGCATTAAAATCTAAAATGGTCTCCCGTTACACCTTGTTCGTTATTAAAATCCTCCGTATACATTCAAAAATTATTTCGCGGTTTATACAAACGGCGGCGCGGCTCGCGAGCGCTGCGCACAAACGCGGCACTGTTTACAGCCTCACCGGCGAGAGTTATATATGCGGCCATTTTTGTTGTTTTCAACTCATATACGTATATGTTTATGTGTGTTTTTGAAAGGCTTTCACGGCGGTTTTCTGAAAGGTTGCCAATAACGATTAGTCCTTTACACTTCTGTATGCCTTTGGATATATATATATATATATGTATATGTATATATTATATAAAATGCGATAGCTGATAAAATAATTAAAAATTGATACTCGAAAATCACCGACCATATATGTTTTTATCCCGAGCGATCCTATACTATTATATACATACAATATTGTTAGAATAAACCTACTCTCAATCGACGACTTTTTTTTTTTTTCATTGCATTTCTGTCCTAATTAACCGTATATACACAAATCGCACATGCCTACGCTAAATATTACGAGCAAACAATTTAATAATGGTGATAACAAAACGAAACTCGAAAAACTAGATTTGCCAGCTAAAAAACGGTATAAGTATATTATACTTTCATTATGATAATGTAACATTTGACACGCATAAAGGTTATAATACATTGTATGTTCACGGGAGATTAAGGAAATTATTTATATATATATATAAATATATACAAATTATTAAGTATATTGTACAATATTTTAGTACAAAATACGCTCTGACAACAGCCGAAAACTATTCATATATATATATAAAGGTTTTACACGAAATCGAAGCCACGCATCTTTCTCTCTTCCTGCTGCAAATGTATAACGACGATCAATATTATTACCATACCAATCTTTCACTTTTATAATAGGTCATATATTATATATATATATATTTATGACGACTTGCGATTTTCATATATATACTAAGACCCTTCTCTTGTTATAATCTCACCGACATATTGTATATATATATATATATTATTATACGAGCCTGGGGGGATAAGGGTTAAAACCCCTTGGATGTCCTCTTACAGTATTAAATTATGATACCTAATATATATCTACTTACAAGAGACAATACACGGATATAGTAATCAATGTTTTTGAAAAATGAAACTCGAAGAATTCCATGTATATGCTGTATAAGATTTAAATTATGTATAAGATTGTTGTTGCGTTTGGAATTTTTTTTTGATCGTTTCTTTAGTAAACAAAAATAAAGTGTTCAAAGATTACAATAATATTTAATTAGTGATAAATGAAAATGTACTTTAATTGTTTCGTATTTTAATCTATTAACAATATATCATTTTATCCGGTTCAAGTAATTATACAAGTATCTTGTATGCCTTCAAGATTCCTAACGATGAATGAAAAAAAAAAGGTTAAAACGAAATGCGTCCGTTCGGCTTTGGCATTTCATAAAAGGTCAAACCCCCCGAATATCAGGTCCCGACGACCATGTCGTCAAGAACAACATTTTGTTTTTGTTATTGTTTGGTTGTTTTTTTTTTTTTTTAGTTTTCGAATATTTATATTATTTTAAAATAAATATATCTACGGAAATATTATATAAAACAGTTTGGATCATATTATAATATGATGCAATGACGTAGAACGACGACGACGATGGACGACGGCGCAACGACGGTCGAACTATAAATATATATTTTTTTAAACTAAATCAGTTGGTACGAGTGGCTGGCAGAAGGGATGTGTGCCGGATCGAAACTTTAAATTCGCAGTTTAACTCAAGGGATTTGTAACATTGCATTGAGGGAGGAGTTCAATTTATCCTTCTAATTCTGATTAGTCATGCGGGAAATAAAATCAATACTGGCAATAAAAAACCGCCGGAGAGGATGTAAATGAATGCCGCATGCCCGCGATGTTTGCCCAAATATTACCGTCATCCTTTCCCCAGCATATATATTCTATCCCTCTATGATGCGTGCGCGCATTTTAAACAAGAGAAAAAATATTTACGATTAAAAACACGGCTCCTGCACGTGTAAACAACGACGCAAACCGTATACCGTATATATACAATGGAAAAATATATACACAGTGTCGGATGAAAATATAAAATAATAATAGTTAAAAAAATTGTTTTCAAGACTATATTTTATCCATAAGTAGCAGTTACCGATAAAGATGTAATTTTCAATTCAATTTTTTTTTCATTTATGATAATTAATAAATTTAAAATTTAAATAAATTTTGTTTTCCATGAAAATAAGAACTCACTAATTTTATAAAATTGTAACTTGTTAACAAGCAATTTAACATTAATTATCATTAAAGTATTTAAGAATATAGTTCGTTTACAAATAAATTATAATAAATTGTATATTCATATTTATTAATTATCGCAATATAATATAAATTTTATACAGTTTATATTTTTCTACGATTAATATAGGTACTTGTAGATTTCGCTAATTTTACTCATTATAATATTATATATTAATTAATAAATAAATCTGCTATTTAAATTGTATGATAATATGGAAATATTATACATAACATGAAATATGGTACCTACATAATATATATGTTACGGGTAATGTTAAAATTTGGATAATTTTAACATTAGCCATGCATTTTGGCTATAATAGCATTATAACTACATAACTTTAATATTATCCGGTTAATGTTAACGTTAGCCAGTAAATCGTGCATAATGTTAATTTTTTTAATTTCATACGCTTTCATACGCTTTAAATTTCATAGCTAAGAAGACAAGCCAGGCTCGCTCCGCTCTCTAGGGCCAACTCAATTCACTCGCTAAGCTCTCGAATGTCACTCCGCTTCAATCGAAAATATCCCCCGATTTAATGTAAAACACCACGCTCGGTTAGGTAACAGGTTAAACAAACAATTAGGATTATAAAAAAAAACTTGAAAAATTATAAAAATTAATTCAGATTGCAAGTTTAGAGTAGTTAGCTTATATTTATTTATCACTATTAATTTATTATTATTATTAATTGTTTTGGCAACTCTTTCTCCTTGAGTACCTACTTTTGGTGATATATTATAAAAAAAAAATGTGTTTACTACTATTGTAATAATATTTTTATGACATTATCCAGAATACATTGGCTAATGTCATATTATCCGGATAATGTTAACGTTGCCCAAGAATTTAAAAATATGCATGACGGCAATTTTAACATTTTGGCTAATATTACATTATCCGGCTAATTTCAACATTATCCAAATGTTACATTACATATTATATACTCTTAGGCATTAAATCTATATAATAACAAAATATTTATATAGATATGGTCTTTTCAATAAACTTGTAATATTATACATCTGTGTAAAATATGTAGGTACCTAATATTATATTACCTATATTATATATACGAGTATATTATTGTAAATGCATAACTATATATAGGTATAAATAAATTGTTTAGATAAACTACTTTTTTTAAAAATTAAGTTTACACGAATTAAACATTTTTACTCATTAAAGTCATTACGATAAGATTTCATTTTTAAAAAATGAATGAAAAAAAAACACATGGTACACATGCTTTTATAATTAAATGTAAAATTGAAAAAATACACCTTATTATATTGAATTAATTATCTAATTATATAAAATTGGTCGAATATAGTAAACAAATTCTTAAATATGTATTTATAATACACTACATATCTATAAGGCTATAGTATAATATTATAAATAATATACTATAGATATTTATATTAAAGTACCTATATGATATAGTACCGTACACATGAGGATATGGGGGATAGATCCCCCTTGACCTTTTTTAGAATTTTTTGCCTTTATAGTGTTTTTGTAATGAAAATATTTTTTATCAATTATATTTTCTTTTGATCATAACAGTATCACAGAATATATTCTGTGACCATGGTATAGACTCAAATCAATTTTATTTATACCACAATTTTCTAATCTTATCTAATCTAGTTAACGCATGATTGAAATCACGGATATAGTATAATATTCTATATCCGTGGTTGAAATCAAACAATGAAATTACAGTTATGATGATAATATAACCTAACAATATAATAATAAATGTGTGTTGTGAATTTTATGATTTTAATTTCTATTTCAAGTTTGGTTTTCATGTTTGAAAAGACTGAAAACATCCTTATGGAACACTCTGTCTAAAGTAAAGTGTAAATTGTAATAATATATTTTATTATTTCATACAATCTAATCAAATCAATTAATTTTTTTTTTTAATTTTAAATGAATTAACCATGCTATCAATGCACCATGAAGTTTCAGGTACAGCGGAAGAAGTATTCGATATTATGTCTCAGACAAATAAGAAAATAGATATTTTACTGTAAAATTCAAATAAAGTTTTAATAATTTATAACATGTTCTATTTTATATTAGTGTATAAGTGTTAGTTGGTAAACTGTAATGGTTCGAGGTTGGAAGTAAACTTTGTAAAAAAATATACTCATCCCCCTCCCATAGAAAATTACTGTGTACGCCACTGATATGATACATAGAGATAATGAAAAAGCAAATTATAATTATAAGACTATTTTAAGATGAATATTAATAATTCAAAAGTCTATAAATTATGACAAATATCATTGATATTATCTAAAATGAAAATTGGATAGCATATAGTACCAATATTATACCTGTTTATGAACGGTGCCCGGGTAAAAGGAATAAGTACAAAAACACTACTTTCGGGAAACTAAAAATAACTGTCAAAAACATTCAAAAGCTAAGATTTTTATCAATATATTTCTATATGTCCTTTAATGTTTGTTTTTTTACATGCTAATCGATGTGGATTATTAAAATCTACAAGTATTTGCAATAAAAAAAAAAAAATTGGTAAAATGGACTTATTCCTTTTTACCCGGGCACCGTCCATTACACGTATAATATTTAATATGTTTATAAAATGTGTACCTTATATTATAATATACACCATTATTATGAATATACGAGTTAGTATATATTGTTTTTAAATACGTTCTTACTTTTATATAAAATTCGGTATTCGTAGGGAGTAAATTAATTTCTCCAGATAAATCCGGAATCCTGGATATAATGCTGCAACAATTTGCATCGTGAAGATTATTTTATAAACACAATGTGTTTATGAATTTATGTTTTTATTAATTGAATTTATGTGTTTAATCATGTCATGATTTATAAAAGAGGTACACCATGGGGCATCGTATTTTGTTTTTTGTTCTCTAACATACAATTTTAAAGAAAAGAAAATATTATATACCTATTGTACCTATATATTTCCAACATTGTCCGGCGAGGTTAACAACGTTTAACATAATACCTATGTTTAAATGACACAAATAAAGTATATATAAAAACATTAGCGTTTAAATGAAAATCGTCAACGCTTAAACGAAAAGTGTTTTAAACAAGTAATTTATAACCATTTATTTTTATAAGCTTAAAATACATTTAATGAAAATTAATGTTTTGTCGTCATACTTGAAAAAATGTACTTAATTATAATTTTATTAATATTCTTTTTATAGTTAAAATATTTAAAATGGACTATTATATTTATTCAAACGAATATAAGCGAATCTACATATATGTTTTATATAAATTAACAGGATTATTACCTACAGACTATATGTTTACAAATTTACAGTGTTTTTTGATAAAACGTTTTACATTCTAAATACTGCAACGAACATTTGTAAAAATATAACAATTTTTTAAACAATAATACCTATACTGCAGTATATCTATCAGTTATCATTAATTATTGTTACAACACTGCACATTTTCATGATCTTCATCCATATTTATTTGATTAATGATTATAAAAATTATATATATAAGTACATTACACACTTAATCATATTATTAATTTATTATTTATATATCTATCATATAAGTAGATATTCGTATACACATATAGGTAGGATTAACGGAATTTTTGATGTATTTACCCCCCCCTCACGGTCACACGTCTAATATAAATTATAAAATGCAAAATAACAAAATGGCAGTTGCATTATGCACAATAATGTGATTATTGGACGTAATATATATATATATATATATATATCATAATATGATCGACGATGACGATCATCTCCATAACCTAACCCAACATCGGTGCCATTGATTAATATAATAATAAGCGTACAATAATAATAATAATAATAATAATAATAATAATAATACCTACAATGCATACATTATATTATTATTATGTATATTTATTCTAGCCACAGCTCGGTGGTTTTTATCATTTATTTTGACAGGTATCCAGAAACACTCGTCTCGAGTATAGGTGCAGCCAGTCTCCCACATTCTCAGGACCCGACACTACGCTGCGTCACTACCGGCTGCCGACGCCACCACTGCCGGTCGGGCAACAAATTTTACATAGGTACACAACGAGATTTCTAATACATTATTATAATATATAAAATATATATGTACATCAAACTATATGTCTATGTGTCGTTTATAAAGTACTATTTCGTATCATTATAACAACACCATGTCAACGTCACAAATGACTTGCATCGTTCCTAAAAAAAAAAAAAAACAAAAATGATCTGTTCCGTGCGCGCTGGTGACAGTTTTTCAGCAATTGTTCCCAAATTAACCTACCTAGGAGTTGCTGAATACTCTTAGTACCTATGATATAACATATATAGATAATATTATATATTATATGGACGGTGCCTGAGTAAAGGGAATAAATACAAAAACACTACTTTCGGGAAACTAAAAAAAACTGTCAAAAACATCCAAAAGTTAAAAATTTTTATTAATATTTTTGTTAATGGACCTACAATGTTTATTATTTTTTATGCCAATCGATATGGATTATTAAAATCTACAAGAATTTACAATAAAAATTTTTTTTTTTAATGGATTTATTCCAGGCACCGTTCAATTATAAATCTATATAAAACACCTGCCGTTTGCCACGACAATAAGTAATTGGTTTGAGATCTGCGTTTTTACTCTTATGAATGGTGGTAACGGCTCACTTTTAGTGTTCTCGACTATAGTTACTATAACATTACCCATAAAGGGCTACATTTTAGACATGAAAAACAATTATATAAATTATACTCGCGCCTCTTCGCCTGTATACAGGTGCGCTTGCGAGAGAATCCTAACAATATTCACTACGTGCACAATGATATTGCCTATACTGAACTCTTTAACCCTCAACTGTTATCGTACTATCGTCTGGTTAAATTTTAACCGAGTTCATTTTTAACCGAGTTTTTAACATAATATTATAAATTATAATGATTAGGTATTGATAAATATTGATTTTTAATTTTTAAGACTGAAAACTAAAAAAATAATGTAAAATTAAGAAGTTCTTATATTTTACTTCTGATTTCAAATTTTATTTATATAATATAAAAACATATTTTAAAAACTAACAAGTACTAAAAAAATGCAATTCTAAATATAAGCACCTTTATTTTGATGAGTACGTAGGTACCTATCTATCGATAAATTATAATAATACCAAAAACAATTAACATTTCAACACATATTAACAATAAATTGTTTTAAGCCTAAAATCAATATTAATAACATTAATATTAGGTAAATAAAAAAAAACTTCCTTTAAAAATGTGTTATTATACCTATTATTACGTTTTAAAATTAATTAAAAGTATATAAGGTACCTATATATATATTCAAATTTATCTCTGTTATTTCGTTCACACTATTTAATACAGAATCTGAATGGATTGGTTGTTTTGTAAACTTGTTCTCACTTGAGCATTTTACTTACGAACACGTGTACCTACTCGACTGTGTTTCAATATAATTTTTAAATTCGTTGAATAAAAAAGGAAAAATCCAAGACAAAATTAAGAATTATAAAATTATATCCGATAACTGTAAAAAGACGATACCTAACTGTTAAATATGACCCGACAACTAATAAAACTTTTATAACACATATTTTCTTATCAAACAAGTTTTACACATCATACATGAGTATAAAATAAATAATACAATAAAGAATGAACTTAATCAAACAACTAAGTGAAAGGATAAAATTTGCACAGCGTCTTTTGGGTAAGACAAAATCCGCCGAAGATTTTTTTTTACTTGATAAATATTTATAAAAATTAGTTTAAAATACGAATTTCCTTAATTTTTTTTGCATTGTATTGTATTTGTTTCTTATAATTACACTAACTTCAGATAGGAAGTTATCTACACTAATATTTTAATTTTTCACGTTGTGGCACAACTCGATTAATTTAATAAAATTTAATTTTCTTTCAAAAAATGAACATATACGTTACGTTTATTATACTATTTACTAATCTATATTTATATTTATATAATTTAATTTAATAATGTCTAATATAGGTATATTTAATTTTAAATTTTCAATTGACTGAGAGGTACCTGTGAGGCTGTGATTGTAACTAATTGATATAAAATACAATAGTATTTGTTGATATGGATCATAAAATCAATGAAAACCGAGTTTGGTATTATGATATAATTGTTCATAGCTCTTCTGTATTTGTAATATTTATATTGTACTTACATATTATAAATTGTAAGATGTATAATGGTTATAGTGTATTTCTCGTAAATTTCTTATAATTTTTAAATTGAATTTTTATGTTTTTAATCATTTTTAAAATGTATTAATAGTTGGAATAATAAAAATCAATGCAATTCGTATTTCAAATTGATTTGTATTTGTTATTTTATAAATATTAATTAAATTTAAAAAATTTTAATATCTTGGGCGGATTTTGTTCTACCCGAAAGACGCTGGGCGGATTTTGTCCTAGATTCAAACAACTAGGTAGGTATCTCGTTAATATATTAGAAACTATAAAGATAAAACATGTCCGTAAAGCCCACTTTGCAGGCGTGCTAAATTCTTAGGTTCTAAACGTATTTCAAACAATAAACTAAAATTGTTATAAAAACAAAACGAATAATATCTATCTTGCTAGGTAACCAAATTATCAAAGTCCCTCGTAAGTCGTAACTATGGACAGACGGACGGATGGACGGATGGACACAACGGAAATATAAGGTGTCTAAACATATGTTCAAAAACCTAATACACGTCACATGACTCAAAATTGACTTAACGTTGCAAAACAAAAATTCAAAAGTTTTCATAATTTCATAATTTTACAAATAGATGGATTGTTGATAACGATAAAACAGTACCTTCACTGGTGAAGACATAAAGTGGTAAATAGTGGTAATTTGTATCATTATATTCTTGGTTTTATCGAAACGGTCATCAATAATAAATTATGTGACGTGTATTTTTACACCTCGTTACAAATCAACTGGGTTGTACACAGATAAGAGTAGTCGGTAGACAATATAGTATGACCTATTATCCTATTATGCCGTAAGAATAGAGATGATGGTAGCTAAATATTATGACTAGTGATTCTTAAATGGATAAGCCATGTAATAAAACTGTACAGGTAATTTTGGAGCAAACGAAAATCTTTTTTCCCGTGAAAACGAACACATAAATTATCCACTTAACAGATTAGAATAAAAACCAAAGGGGAAATCTTTTATAACCTTCAATATTCGATCTATCGAAAATACGATTTCTAATACAAAAATAATAAATACATATCAATATTAAAACGATAACAATAATTATTGACTAGACCACATTGTTAGTATGTATTTAGCAATTGTATTTCGGTACCCAAATACTTATATCACCTAATTAATAAAAGTAAAATACTATCATTATAGTGTTATTATTATTATGGTGTTGGTCTAGGGAAGTTTCTAGACATGATTAGGTAGGTATTATAATATAATAATTATTAAGTTTATCGAAGAATATTTAGATAACGACATCGTTTTTAATGACGAAAATATTTATTTAAAATTATAGATATTGAAAACTTGGTTACACAACAGAAATGTAAGACGTATAACGATATAATTTATGTATGTTTTGTAAAATATCCTCCTCAAGTAATACAATACAGTTAAAAATTCAGGCAGATCAGAAATATATTATGATTTACCTATATTAGATAAGGTATATGGTATTATATAAGTAGGTATTACCTACTTAAAATCTACATATATTAATCAGTGGCGGTTTTGATTAGCAAAATAGATATTATTCATTTTGTGTTATATTTTTATTTATTGTTTCAAATATGTTTAGAAACTAGGAATTTAACATGCTTGCAGAGTGGGCTTTAGAAACTTGTTTATACATAATGGTATAACTCATTTAGGTAAAATAAAAAAAAAATATATTAAAATATAAAACATTTTAATTTGAAATTGTCGTTTATGACAGTACTTTTTGTTTACTTTTGTTGTACCTGTGGTTCTGTTAGTGGTATATTTTTTTTTTGTTAAAAACGCCAAAACTAACCTAAACAACAATGAATATATTATATTGTGATGTGATATATAGCGTTTACCTCGGTTTTTATACATTTTATTTATAAATTATATTATAAACGATAAAAAATATTTTATTGGCGTTTACGTGATAATATAATTTGCTGATTAATTGTTTATGTCGTTTATAACCGATTTTTCCAAACGTAATAAACAGTTGTAAAATGATAGTATATTGGAACACTATCGCTAGATGTATGTATAGATACCAATTTTCGAAGTCCATATATTGTATGCCATAATATCATATTTTTATCGTTAATTAATTTAATAGATACCTGAGGTGATACCTTTTACCTATACACCAACGATATAGTGAAAATAAAAATACTCGAAATACAAATTCAGCTCCTAGGTATCGGTGAAACGTATACGTTATTTGATATTTATGAACTAAATTGGAATCATTTAAATATAATATGTTAGATATAACTTATAAACTTATAACAAAACCACCGGAACCAAAATTTAACCTAAATCTGCCACAACTTTTAACGTGTTGAAATATTGTTCTGAAGTGAGAATTAATACTGATACCTAACCTAATCCCTTCAAATTAGTTTAATCACGATGGTCGCATTTCAAAATAAATACTATTTAAATGCAATATTATAGGTACGTAGAAAGTAGGTATACTATTCATACATGGATATTTCAAATCGAATGAATATATTTTCGTACTTACAAAAATTAAATTGTAACATTGTGACGAGGTATTTTTTTTTTCCGAAACACGGAAAACAAAATACAACCATATACGTTCACACGCCCCTACCCCACACTGTAAAATATCACGTGCACTTACCGAATACTTAAAGATCATTTGCATCCGTCGCGTAAATCCAATGTCATCGACCACAACGACGAAGACTTGTAAAAACCCGCCGAAAATGGCGTACAGTGGGGTACGTTGACGAAATTATATTGGCACGGGCGAAAATAAACGAATGAAGTGCCTAAACCCGAACGGCGAAACGACTCGCGCGCATAGATAGACATACGCCGAGTGTAACCGCGCCGAGGACGACAGATCGAAAATAAAATAAAAATAAAATATAATTAAAACACAATTTTACAATAAATATACACACACAAGTCGTACATAAATGTGAAAAAAAAAAAAAAACTAAATAGAAAAAAAAAAATTTTTATACGTATTTTACGTACATTTACGATTATAATAATAATAATAATATATATATATATATATATATACATATTATATATATTATTATTGATGAAAATCGAACGCGGCGAATATTTTTAGGCAGGGGAACCCGACCTATGGACACGTTTGCGTGCGTTTTTTTTTTTTCCTACTCGTAAACGTGTGCACGCGTCCGCCGGCGTGTGTGTGCGTATAGTGTGCGCGTATCCGCGTGAACGTGTACGTGTGTATGTGTGCGCGCGCCGAGAGCTGCAGGAGACGACCGCTGCACAGACGTCTAGCCGGCATAGACTCGGGCCGAGAAACTAGTTCTGGGGTTTTTTTTTTTTTTATTTTATTTTTTATTATTATTATTATATTTATTATTATTATTTGTTATTACGCTATTCATTCTCCTCCGTCTGGGTCTCTACACACACACACACACACACACACGAGACCTAGACGTCTGGCGTTCTAGTGAAAAAATAAAATAAAATAATGGTGTGGGTTCCGGCTCTCGAAAGTGAATGCGGCACAGTTGCATCGTCGCGCCGCCGACATTTAAGCAGTTCTCAAAATAGTAAAAATATGCACACACGCACGGGACGTTGGACATTTTGAAAATACACGTTTTCGATTGTTTGGCAATTTTTTATGCGCTCATAATACGACGATACGAACACTCGTATTTTTCGTTTTTCACTTTTGGTTTCTATTTGCCAGTTTTGTCCACGACGACGACCAATATTATTATTATGGGTGTCCATCAACAAATATACCATTTATTTTTGCCGCCATTTTTATTCGAAAATAATATTATTAATACGCGTAGATACTGTAATATTGATAATATGTTTGTATAGATTCGAGTTTCGACTATATTAATATACCGCATTTACAGTAATAAGTATAATATATATATATAATAACCTACCTATCTGTACCTACAACTCGAGTTTTTTACACTACAATAATCTTATAATGCCTATACGAGTACAGAGTACCTATACGGCTATACATAATTAATATTATGAAAATTATCATTGTAGATATACAGCCAATACTATTATATTAATAGACGTGTTTCACGATTAGCTAAATGTAATTTGGTTATTGAATCTTATAAACAATCAGTTTTGATCATAATCATTTATAACCGATCAAATGTAATGGTTATTAATATTTATAGTTATTAGTTAGTATATTTAGTTATTGATAAGATAAAAAAAACATAACCATGTTGATTGTGAAAACACGCCTATTATAATTTACAAATAATATTCCTAAAGTATTTTTTAACTGATTTTCTAAGAATAATATTTATTAAATCTATAATATGATAATTAATTTTTTTTAATTTTAATTAGTTAAATACCCAATATGTTTGTTGCTTACAATTTTCAATACCTATTCTATAAATAAAATGTAAATGTCTCAAATTCAATCATATAATATTTTTTAGGTACCTACCTACTTCATTAATATAATTTATAAATTACAAGTATCTACCTAATTATTTATACTAATAATTAAAAATGTTTCCCTTCCCAATACTTAAAATAGACTTCTAAACGAATTAAATTAATCCGGATAGAATATAATATTACATATATTTTATTTTAAATTTTTTTGGGAAAAAATTGTTTTTATAATTTATTACTTGTGGACTATTTATTTGTTATCGTAGATAATTAAACGACTATGCAATCTTTACATATTTTGAAGGATATTTTCTTAATGTTATTAACATATATTAGGTAAGTTTATATTAATAGCTACAATACTATGGCCTATTAGTCGTGATTTTCGTTTGTAAATGAATAATTTGACTTTAGTCTATAGACATAACAAATTAATGATATTGCATTATGTCTAGTGCAGATTTTTTATTACCAGTTTAATTATAGTCATTATATTATTTAAATGTATAGGTATAATATTATTATACTATTTGTATACGGCTAGTACATAGACCAATGACGTAAATTAACGTATTCTCGTTTGTAGAATTATTTATAGAATTTATAATATATATATATTATGGAACACCCTGAAATTATAACCGTCCATTTTCGATTTTCACCTGATGCCGTCTAGTTTATCGCGTACTCGTGTCTCGTAAATCGTAATACAGTGTTTATAATATTAAATTATTATGTATTATCGATAAATGTTTGCATATCGCATAGTTTACAGGATAGAGAATATAATATTAAGTAGACAAAATATATTACGGGGTACGAGTTTGTACAAACATTTGAAAACAAATTAAAGGTTAAACAACTCACGAAGACGGTATGCCTCGTAAACAAATAACGACACAAAACTATGTCATTATAATATTATGTACGTATAGTAACAAAAAAAAAAAAAAAAAAGGATTTAGCGCAATGGTGCCGTGGTGGTAAGTCTGAAAAGGAAAATCAATATATTTAATAAAGTAGGAGTACATAATAAAGCGTATAACCGCTAATTCCAAATTACATTTTTCGTGTTTACATCGTTTTACATCGTCGAAAAGAGAGGAGATAAAATATTTTTAAAAAAGGAAAGAACACCCGAGGTCGTATACGTAAAATATTTCGCGTATGGTTGTGGTTTTTTTTATGAGGCTTGAAACTTGAAATATCCCGCCGCCTTCCGGTTTGACAAATTCGGCTCGTACATCAAAATGCTCAAAAGGTCCTCGAGATCCGTCCGGCGGCGGCGGTGGTTGACTGCTATACAGGATATAACGGCGTTTTGGGGGGGGGGGTGATAAGGGGATGAAAAACCCCTGTAATTTATATCCATTTTGGAATGCGTTTTACCATCATTATATTGTGTACGCGGCCGTCGACGCGGGACAACAACATCAAGGAATGTATATTATCTACTGTAAAGCTTTCCTCCCATCAAAACGTTTCTCTTTTTCCTTATTATATTTATTTATTTTCAGTTTTTACATAAATTGACCATTTACGAAATAATAATTTCCCAGCACGTTTTTCCTATGTGGGTATATACTATATACGCATATGGTCGAAAATGAAAATATTAATTGTAAATAGATATATTATGTTGTTTATATAATAGTACCTATAGTGATCGAATTGGAAAAATAGAAGAAAGGGTGCTATCAAGCTTTTAAAAAATGAGCGTTGTCCAAATTATGTAATTTGTATACTGTAAAATATAATTAGTGAGGGAGCTGTCAAAATATTTCAAAATAGTATAGAAGAAATCCGTCCCCCTGCGCTTCCCCCCCCCCAATTTGAGCACTGTATATAAGTTTTACGTGATGACCACACACAATCGTATAAAAACTAAAAGCGGATTTGGAGAATGTATAATAATTTATAGATGTTTGATAACATTTTTATACGTGTATGAAAATAATATAACTTTGCACATTCGTAGTTTATGTGTGCGGTACGTATAGGAAAGGGGAATAGGCAACATTGAACGTATAATGTATACAATATTCGTACTATGATAAAAAGCTAGCATTGACCTTTCAGTGTCTAGACACTTAATCTAAACGCGTCTATGTTTATTTTAATTTATAGAAGCAATAAAAAATAAAAAATAAAAAACGACCGCTATTAATGCTGTAGACTGCACTAGCCATCCAATGTATTAATATTTTAACGAACACGATTGGAAATATATGCTGAAAAATGTCCGACGAGTATATTTCTTCGAAATACAAATAGGCGTGATTGGACGACAATATTATACTATGTGATACAAATATAATGTTGTACTGTCCACAGTCCTACAGTAAATGTTGCAGTATATATATATATATATATATATATATATGTAATCTCTATTAAAAATTATTTATTTAAGTTTTAGAATTTTACTATATAGATACTGTATATATAGTATATATTATGCTGTATACTCTATAGCAAGGGTTCTTGAACTTTTTTAGATCCCTGTTAAATATGAAAAAAAAACCAGGGACTACTTTTTAGGTATATATTCGACTGGAAAATAAATTATTAAATTTAATATTTTTAATAATAATTTCTAAAATACATTTTATTAATCAATTATCATCGTTATAAATAATAGTAATTTGTAAGTACGATTTAAGTCACGTGAAGGTCATGTATTAGTTACGACTTACGTTATTATACATCATTCTAACAGAGATTATTTTAGTTACTTAAATCAATATATAGGTAAAAATAAAATCATAATATTACTCATAGCCATTAAGACTAAATAAATTATGAAAATCAACATTTGTTAAAAATTGGAGATAGTATTTTCTGTAGTAATTGTATTTATTATTCAAATATTATGTTCAGGTAGTATTTACAGAACAAATTAATAATCCATTCCATAAGATAGGAAAAATGCAGAAAGTAATTCGGCTTGTTTTAATTATTATAATATTTTAAATAATATAGTAATATAATAATAATTAACCCTTTCGGTACCAAGTACTTATAAGTTATAAGTTTGGAAATATTGTCATTTTCGAGTTGCACAAACATGTAAATAACATGAGTAAATTATTTCTTTGTTACCTTTTATTTAAGTAAGTATACCTACTGAATTTTCTAAATTTGTAATGTAAAATTACATTGTGTTCAGTGCAGTTGCCGTGATTATTATGGTAAATATAGACTTCAAATAGAGTCCAATTCAATCATTTATTTGTCACATTCCTCCCAAGGAGTGGTTGAATTGGAAAAATATAAGAAAAGGTGCTATCAGGCTTTTAAAAAATGAGCGTCCCCCTCAAACTATAAAACTCTTATACTGTAAAATATAATTAGTGGGGGAGATGTCAAAATATTTAAAAATAGTAGAGGACCTCCGTCTCCCTGAGCATCTCTCCAATTCGAGCATTGCTTCCAAGTTATGTTATAAATTGCAGACTTAAATATAATGTTTCTATATCATGGTAGGCCGCATTTCGTTTTAAACTATTAAGAGGACTTAATTTAATGACCTAACTTAAAATGTGATTGTCCTAAGTATGTCTATAGAATATTCATAAATCGCGTGTGTACCTATAACCCTATATAATCGTAAAACTATAATAGGTAATATAATACATATATTGTAATGAAGTTAACATAGGGAACTTCTGAGTACCTAACAAACACTTTTTTAAATGTATAACTTATATAATTTATAATTATATTATAATATAATTATATATTTATATTTATATTTATTAATTATTTATTATATGAAGAATAAAATAAAATAAATCACGGATGGCATGGCGGTCAGACTTCTACATGTTATGGAGATTTTCAAACCATCTGCAAATCAAGCATTTGATCAGCATAATATGAATGACAACATTAACGTTGGTTTACATTTAAAACTATACAATTTCTATAGGTGTTGGAAAAAACGAATGGTTTAACCACAAAATAAAATAAGGATAAGAATGGACATTCGAGAGTTTTATGGAAAAAATCCGCCATGCTGTAAAATATGTACAGTTTAGTCCTGCAACAATTTTCCGATTTACAATACACTATGGTGCACTGTTTATCATAAGTCACATAATAACATAAAATTATAGTGTTAACAAGTTATTGTTTCCAACCAATCAAATTACACGATATATGACAATGTATCAAATTATGATATAGTACTAAATTTCATATTTTTGCTTCAGGCTTGCACATGGTTGCACTGCAAGAGGTCTGAGCCTATTTTACAGCATGGTGGCTGGGTTTTTTTGGGTGGCCATAAGAATGTGTATAAATTATAACTATTATCATGTATCCACTATAGTTCTTTTATTCTATATGGTTCAACCGCTTGTGTGGTCTCAGTCTTAGGAATAGTAAAGTAAAAATATCGTTGTAAAATTTGTATTCCGTTCAAATCGTATTACACCTATCTAGTATCTACTATATTGTACTACTATCTATACTAACCTAACTTATATACACTGCACTCTTAGGGGAAAATGCAGTAACTACAAAAAATCCAATTGTTGAGAAAATTACTTTTTATCTTTTTTTGGTAGGTACCTGATACATACCTGATACATCTGGTTATATTATATAGATACAGTAAACATCATTTTGAGGTACTAAAACATGGTTTTACTGCATGAATATGATAAAAATGGATGCAAAATGTTCAAATTAACAATGATAAATTATATTATAATAATTGTATTTGTATTTTTAAAAATGTATCGCCATTTTAAATTTTTAACGAGGACAATTGAATGCAACTATAAACATTTGAGTTTACAAAAGTTTTAGAAACTAATAAAAAAAAATAATAAACGTCGCGTTTAATAACTATACAGTTCAGACTTCAGTGTTGATATTTAAAACCCGAATATTATTTTATCGATTGCGGTATATATTATGCAGTGTTACATAATATATATACGCGTATATAATGTATATATATATGTAATTATACAATTTTATTGTAAGCATATAGACAAGAACGTTAATTTTTTTTTTTCAAATATTCCATCGATTTGACGTGACGAAACTGGTCCGATGTGCGCGATTTTGATCTCGTTCGAATCACGCGCGCAGCACACATTTGCACACTCAGCGCCATATGCACGATTTTGCGTCCATTTTCATTTCCATTTTGCTTTCTGTGTATTTATTTGAATACATATAATAATAGTAATATATATCTAATAATCATTATAAGAATGAATAGTCTATATAGGCACATATATACAAATATGCGCTATTGCAACGGACATCTGCAAGGTGGTGTTATAACCTGTCGGTGTACGTTTGGTCTTTCAGAGGTCAAATTCGTTTTATTCAAACATTATTACATTGACGTGCATAATGCGGCTGTTGCAAACGTATGTATTCTTTGAACAAGTTTTACATTTTCGGGAGAACAACAAATCGACAAATGCTCTCAGAATAGCTATATATTATAAGTAGGTATTTATTATATGCGATTGTATCGTCTGCTGGATGCAAAATATCTGGTGGTATCTGGTGGATATATATCATATATATATATATATATATATAGGTAGCAAGAAAAAAACGGAAACAGATTTTTCAGAAATACAATTTTTTTTTTTATAAAATTCAAAATGATATACGTATAAATGTATAATTAATAAACATTATCCAATTACGAGCCGAGAAATGTTTTCGTACTAAGTCCCTGCGGCGACTGACAATATTCCCGTGCGCGTTATGTTGCATGCTTTACAGCGTGCGCGCGTTGCACTCGGTTTCCCGTAATTAATATTATACACGTTTGATTTTACTATTTTTTACCTTACATAAAAATTGCATCTGAATATTTTTTTTTCCTGTATTTTTTATACCACCACGTTTCGATTGTTCGTGACGTACACGCGAATTACGTAATAAATTAAACGCCGCTTAATTATACATATAAATACATACCTATATATTTGAGTCGGTAAGTCAACAAATTGTTTTTTTTTCTGTACAGGTGTTATAAAAATTGATATAACAGAAGAAGAAGAAGAAGAAGAAAACGACGACAAAAAATACACGAAACCGTTTGAAAGAAAAAAAATCATTGCCCGCAAAACGC
Source organism: Pemphigus obesinymphae (assembly GCA_025469235.1). Taxonomy (NCBI): domain Eukaryota; kingdom Metazoa; phylum Arthropoda; class Insecta; order Hemiptera; family Aphididae; genus Pemphigus; species Pemphigus obesinymphae. The sequence continues at coordinate 76,366 of JAIPRL010000842.1, forward strand.
GCTCGGCATACGTATTATATAGTAGAACTTACATCTGGGGGGCGCAAAATCGTTTTATTTTACACCAACCCTTTTTCGGTAAACAGGTCGTTTCCTTCTGTTTTTTCTCTCTAAACGGTTAAATTTACGAGCTGTTTCCCTATTTCCCCTCCCCCCTCCCCCGCCAAAATGACGTCGATGCCAGCGGCGACGGATAGTAGCGGGGCGACTTGCGGTGGCGTTATACGAGATTTGGACGATCAACAGGCAAATTCACAAAACTATATGTAATATTCAAATGCTGTAGCCATTTCCGCGAGCCACACACAAAACATAATATTGGACGGTTGTAAATATATAAAATACGGTGTATACATATATTATATACATTTGTGTTTGTAGTATGACCATGGGAGTTGCATTTTGTAAATTATGTAAGCTAGACAGTAGACAGACACTATACGGGCTGTTGACCTTGGGATACTTTACTAGTCTGCCGGGCAAAATTAATATGTGCATGATAAATTCTAAAAACGTGGACAGGTGAGGCACCGCTAACGGGTGGCGCAAATACAGTGTCTGGCGACGATGGATTTTTTTAAAAACTTATAAGTAGTTATATATACACAAAACGTATACATACGTATAGCATATGTATATATATATATACTATACGGCTAGTGTTGTCGAGGGGTCTTACAAATTTATGAACTAGTTACTATACGTGTATATATAATGTTATACCTGTGTGTGTATACATATATATATATATATATATATATATCACGATGATTCATAATTAAACAACTTTAATTTATTTATATACTATATTATAGCTGGTATCGCTTATTTTTAAAGACAAACAAGTTAAAATAAGAATGTGCACGCCAATGATTTTCAGTCGGTAAAAATAACTAAGTAATATTATGTTTATATATACGTAAAAAACAAACGAAAATAGGAATTGTACAATTATTTTTGAGTCAAAATGTCTATTACAAAAATATATTATGTTAGGTTACACAAATTATTTCGTAACTCATTATTATTTACATTAACCGTGCCAACAGCGATAATATTATATTTATCAGATGATGTAAATTTTACGAAAAAAAAGCGTGTAGATAATTTAAATATTAACAAAATATATTATTACACAGATAAATTAAATAAAAATAAGAAGAATTATGTCGATAGAAATTAAAATTATCCAAATATTCTAAATCTCTGAATTGCTTACATACAGGAATTATAGAAAAAAAAATATGATATGCAGATGTCATCAAATTCATAATGCTATTGATTATAGATATTATATTAGTGTATAATCAATGATAATACTAACATACATTTCGTTTAGCGAATGCCCCACGCCCACTTTTTAAGGAGTTATATAATATATAATATATTATAGGCAATTGGTATGACATTTTAAGAAAAAGGAGAATCCAACATTTAAAAAATAATTAAATATATTTTAAAATAGTTCTCTGCATCATTACCTTATTTAATTGTTGTGTTGTCGTTATTTGTTAAAATACATAACTATAAAATACCGGGGTTATACAAGCAAAAAAATGCACCAAATTTTGTTACTACCAGTGGCGGCTCCTGTGTAGGGGTGACGGGGCGATCGCCTCCCTATAAAATTGTAGAAAACTACTTATTAACAAGGTATTGATTTAAATATTAACAATTATTTATATTTACATTGTAATGCATTTTCAAAATATTATTATTGAAAGTAAAAATTGTTTTTCGTTATTATGAAAACACTATACAAGGTAATCAGAGTTTAAAAATATATGTAGGTAATAGCACGGTTGAAATAGGTACCTATTAATTATTATTCATTTCTGAGGTTATATCGAGTAACGAACAGCGCTCGGCGCTGGGGCGACGTTGAAAATCGCCCGTCATAACTATACGATCAAAACACAAAAACATAGGAGGGGGATACAAATCGTCGCCCGATATGCATGTGGACTACGGAACAATACGGAATAATGTGTATTTACTGTATTTACTTTGCACATTTCTATAATATCTATATTTCTTTATTATTTATATAATTTGTTCTTTTATTTTTGGTGTATATTATATGATTATAATATAGTAGATAAAAATTCAGTATCATATTCACAGAAAATTGAAATAAAACAATTTGGAAGACCTATTTAGTGAAATGAAAAATAGACGCTTAAATTTTGAGTATAAAACGTATAGGTACATTTTATTATTTTGTAATTTTCGGTTTTTGTAAAACGTATTTATATATACATTTTTTATATTTCGGCTTAATAAATACCTTTTAAATTGGTACATAATCATTGTATTCTATGCTTTTCAAAAATGAATAGTTTTTAATCACCCTCCCAGTTTCAAAGCCTACGAGCCGAAACTGCCTAAACGGCTAAACATATATATATATATATATATATATATTGCAATATTTCATTAGACGGACTGCGCTGTAGTAACATATTGTTTTGAACTATGTATATGTATGAATTAAACTATCTGCATAAAAGATAATTTAAACTATCATTTATTTTTATTTATTTATATATTTATAAAGTCGTGCAAATTTAACAATTAATTACTGAATTAAAAATAATATTATAAAAAAAAACAATACATCACAGATTTAGTTCTCCTTCATGTGGTATAAAAACTTGGTAATTTCATTTCGATAATTATAGTCCTAGTGTTTTATGTTAGCGTAAAAGTTGTGTTTATAGTCTCTTATTTTAGATAAGGGTTTTTAATAAAAAGTATTATTTACCAAAATACACTATATACCCATCATACGCTAATTGATTAGCTGGCTACTATGCAATTTTTACCTTTACTAATTGTAAAATATTTTTGTGTAATTTCAATTTTTTAGACCTCCTCAAAAATCTCGATAGTACGTCACTGTAATTTGTGTTTACTTATAAAAAACAAATAAATTTGATTGCCATAACAATTAATTCAAAGTTAAAAACGCATAATTAATTAGGTATTACATTGATTACAATTAACTGAACCAGGTTATTTTTTCATTTTAATTATTTATAGGAAACTATTATAATTGTTCACTACTTCCAGTATCACTTTCTGAATTACAACTGGAATATTATAAAACAAAATATGGGGAAAAAATTGTAATACTGACTGGTAAATTGTTTTATTTCCATAACAATAACTTTTTGGTTCAAACCATTTAACTTACATACAGTAGGTTTGAGGTTTTAAATATATTGAAGAAATTATTAGGTAATAGTTTATTCGTTTTAAAGACAGAGAAATTTATGGGGTTTAATAAAATTAAGATTTTAATAAATTTGGCATTTGGTACAAATCTTGAATCGACTCTATTACGAATAGTATCTAGGAGTATAATTGAAAAAGTACATAAGTACAAAAGTACACAAAAGACATTTAAAATGCTAGAAATTCGACTTATAATTATTAGTACTTTGGTTTTACATTGGAAAGGGTTCTCTCAGAGGTCCCCTTCTAGTCGTCCAAGCGTATAACCACAAAAGAGCCCAAGCATATATTTAGAAAATTCAACTTGCAAGGGCAGAGGCAAGTGCCTCCTTAAAATCTAAAAATAAAATAAAAGACTGTAAACATATATTGTGAACCGCGAGAAAATTCTGTTATTCAAATGTCGTCATATCGGGAATTACACTTTGGTGAGCGTTGAGCGTTTACTTAAACACATACATTTTAATGGTAGTTTTTGAATTATTTTTGGTCAACGCTTATCGCTCACCACTTAACGTTCGAATATGTGTACGAGAGGCCTTGGAATTATTAATAACATTTAGGTTATGTAATGAATAGGGATCCCTTCTGTACTTCCAATCTATGTTTGCACATAACCATGAAAAGGCTTGAGCGTGCCTTGCATCATTAGAGAAGACCGGAGTCCCTTTAGTTGTAATAGTTATTTAATGAGTAAAACAAAAAAAAATAGTGGCCTATGTCATATTTATTATGTAAATAATATATTTACACATAGAAAATCAATAATATATAATACACATTTATGTAGGTATACTGTATAGTGTATAATTTTAGGTACGTATATAATATATATATATATATGACTGGGAATTTAATTAAAAATCGTTCGATGACAGAAGTATAAAAACCTTTTTTAATTTCAATATATACATTGTATTTATATGTATTCTAATACTCGAAAATGAAAAATACGTATAGAAAATGTAAACTGTTGAATCAATGTATACTATTACTGTAAACAAACAAATCTTTTGATGTTTTTTTCATGAAAGGTCGAAAAGATTGGAACGGAAAACCGAAAAATACACCAAACTTCTAAAGAAAAATGTAATCTATATAGGTATATTATATATATATTATATATATTATATAATATATATATATATATACAAATAAAAAACATTTACTTAAAACTATAGAAATTATGTAATAAATTAAATATTTTTTTAGTCTCCCAGTATAATTGATTGGATATTAATTAATTATAATTTCAATCCTTTTTACCATGACTAAAGAATAGTGTTGCAATAACTCACCTATACTTATACTATGATGCTATATGTATAAGCTGATTAGTTTAAAATATAATTATTTTTATTATATTATGTATAATATATATGTACATGTACAATATATTTATTTTTATTTGGTAAATTGTAATTATCACATATTAATATTCATACTTGGTATATTATGCTAACGTTTATAGTTTATAGGGTCTAGTGCGCGTTATAATTAAAGCGATTACAATAATCATAATTATTTTATTTTAAATGTTAATTTACTATTCAATTTCTCATTAAGATTTTGTTCAGATATATAGTTATTTGTTCGCTAACGTGCACAGAGGGTGTGCCGAGTATTTCTATACATATAAGCTCCACCTGACATTTTGGGGCTACCACGGACATTGGTTCCCCTCTTTTTATCCATATGACCTTAAAATACTAAATTTTTGAGATACATATATAATTAATATACTAATATAAATCGTAACCGGAAATGTGTTACACTCAAGCTAGTTATATAAGTTTATATAAATAAATAAAATAGATACATTTAAATGAAACACACATCATTAAAAATATTACATAACATTTTAATGTTGGCTGACCCCAAATATTTAGGAGAGAAGGAGAAGAAGCAGTCCTTAAAAATAATTATACGATGTATCTATTAAAAGATAAGTGGGGATGTATTAAATTTGAATTATATTTTACTGTCTGTAACGAGTCATTATAGTCAGTTGTCTCGAGGTCTATTTAAGTTTAAAAAAGCACAAAATGACTAGAGAATATACTTTAAACAGCTAACTATGCATTATATTTTATCTAAAATAATTAATTTATATTTACTAATTAATACGTTTTCTTATTGAGAAGAACGAATTACAATGTATTTATATATTTATTTTATTTATTAACACCTATGAAGCAATTGTACATATTAACTAATAGTAGAACAATAAATACAAGAAATATACAACTAATTTGTACAAAGAAAATGTATAGATAGAAAGAAATGTACAAAATATCCAAAATATACAGAACCGCGATAAGTACACAAATTAACAAATGAATCTAAAACAAAACAACATGAGGTCACATCGCTTAAGTTAAGTTAACAATTAAAATTATTTAATAATTTTTACGAATATTGCTATAGAATAATTATATTAAATATACGAATAGTAGGTATATGTCTCATAGAAAATGAGACTTTCGTAATAAATATTTGTAATTAAAAATCTAACATATTATTTTACACTTTGTCTCCTTTAATTCACTTCTTTTTTTTTTTATGTACAATGTTCGATTCTACGCTTTATACTGCGTGAAACAAATTTGGGACTTTTCAAAATCTGTTCAAAATCCGAGTCGTTTCTACCTTGACTCCTTCCAGTGGTATACCCTCAACTGATTTTTATTTTCAAGAACAGGAAAATACCACAAAGTTCCAAATCTAGCGAATAAGGAGAAGGGAATCGAACGTTGGAATCTGTTTTCCTCGAGAAACTGACCAGAAACATAAGAGAATATTTCACGCTTTCATATATCTATCAATACATGGTATTGTCCCGTTATACCGCCTTTAAAAAATTCAGTCGTTATTTTATTACATTTTACCGACAATTTCAAATTGTATTGTTGCTCGATATTAACACTGAGTTTTTTCTCGTAGTGTATATGTTCGAGATCTATAATAATGAATATCAATAGGCAATAGCTGACTTACTGATTAATATTTGTGGGATTCAGGGACAATTTTGTTGGTTCAATGATAATAATCGTTATTATAGGTATCTACCTAAATTTTCATCAAGACGGTTATTCAAAAGCGCCGTAGGTTATTAATCTAATTTTTTATATGAGACATACCTCATATATAATTTATTTGTGTATAACTATATAATATATACAGGTATATTGTTATTTAACGAGAAATAAACAAATATAATGAAGTAATTATATACTGTATCAGGGATCTGCACCTAAATATACGAGAATCAAATCGCATCTACGATAAAAAAAAAAAAAAGAATTATATAAATTAAATTCTACTTGTCTGCGTCTAATATTTCTGAAAACTTTACAACATTGGAAGCAAGCAATAATAATATAATAATAAATATATTAATTTATAAAATAATAAAGCAAGCAGTACAATATTATGCATTTATGATTAAAATAAATATCATATTATTATTATTTTTATCTTTAGCGCAATGTTAAGTGGATTTTTATTTATTTGACTTAGGACTTCATTATAATGACTATTACATAATTATATTATTTTCTGTAGCCAAAATCCATAGGCAAAATAAATAAATAGTGGATTTATTTAAAATGTATATTAGAGCAACATGTATAAGTCAGTAATAATTTATTAAGAGGGAAGATGTGTATATTTTTTATTTGAACACTATTACGAAAGCTGTTTCTGAGTATCTACCCAAGAGATTTTTTTCAACTATTGGAATCGTGGCCCATTATATTCATCTATAATGTTTTTCATATATTCAAATTTCAATGTATCTGTTTGTTTTAAATATTCTAAAACGTTTTGAACTTAATTGATACCAAAATTCCAAAAATCTATACTTAAAAATAAGACTAAAATATTTAGTCTGAATTTTGAACGCAATAAAACTGCAGTCAAATCTAATTGTTTTATCTCGCCTGCATAAAGTAAATATCTATTCTATCAACTCAGTCTGAATATGTTGGACGAGAAATTAAGGTTTTACTGCAATGTTAGTAAGTTAATACATATTAGGAGCAGACAAATATTTGAAAAATGTTTTAGTGCAGTTGTGGTTTTCATACTTCGGCGCTTACCCGGAAAATAGACAGACATTAGGTTGCTTCAATATGATTCTGAGTTGTGTAGATTTGAATAGTTATCGCGTTTGCACATTTGTTAGTTGTTACATAACTATATATATTAATTTCCAGAAAAATACGTTGTGATTGGTTGTATTATTAAGACAGTTAAGTTTTACAAGTTGAATAAATTATACTGTTAAAATTTAGTTACAAAATGAAAACTCTTGAATACTAGAGCAACAAATTTACTTGGCAGGATGTCCAATTAATCAGTGGAATAGATCAATAAATTAATAATTATTATTGTTCATTACTATATATAAGTCTTACATAATTTATTATATATGTAACGGCGAGATAATACAATTTCGATAGATAAATAGTATATAGATATATACTAGATATATATTGAACTATATACCATTATTGGAATAGATAACAGTATAACATACTAAATTATTTTTTTGAGTTATGTGTACTTTATAGTTTATACTACATGAATAAAGTATACCTATTTTATAATTAACTAAATAACAGCCAATAATAAAGGTTTTTTTATAAATTGAAAAATATACATAACGATCATAAACTAATGGTACACAGCCATAGCTAATAATTGTATTTCAAATTGTGCACAATCATGTTCATACAGACTATTAAAATCTATTTTAATTCTTAAAAAATGTATAATTTTGTGTAATTCTACATATATTATTTAAAAATATACATAAATAAATTTTATTTTATTACTGGGTATGCACTAATATTGAAATAACTTTGGATCGATTGTTGAGCTTCAAACATTCTTAAAAATCTCATCATAATGAGTTAAATCATAAAAATTATTCAATGATTTTTTTCATTAATGAATAGATATAGGTACCTATATCGTATACCTATTATTATAATGTTTATATATTAATAATAACCGCATTTGGATTCTAATGATCTTGTTTATTTGTCGAATAATCATTGTAATGTTTTGTTATGTTTGAGTACCTACACAATATGCATCAAACTGCAGTAATGAACATAATATTCAGTCGTGACGTGACTCGTATTTAATATTTTAATATTATGTATAACTTTTTAATAATTGTTAACAATACGATGTTTTTTTTATTGTTATCATTAGCCGTATTAGGTACGCACTAATAATTTGCAGATGTGAGTGTATATGGGACGACAATTGAATAATACCATTTTTTATTATATTCAGTTGTGATACGATAACATTAGTATACCATTAAAAATGCGGTTTAATGGACAACGGAAAACGACTTATAATTATTTATAAATTGACAATATGGCATGTCAATATTAGGTGTTATTATATGCTAATAAAATGAGATAGTGATTTTCTTCTCCCGACAACGACTATGACTACGACCACTAACTACGGCGCGATGTGGCGGTGCGGTCATATACGACGCGATAATAAACTACACAGATTTTTCCGCGTGCATATATTATTATAAAGACGATCTCGCGAATGATAAACCGGTTTCGATGATAACACGATTTAGTGATTACGTAATGAAAACGATCGTTTAAAAATCAAGTACTTACTTCGTCTACGTATTCTATATTTACAGGTGAACGCGAGTATATTGGAGGACATTTTTCACGGCGGTATAGAATATAATAATAATATGATTTTTTCTTAGGTATGCGATGACCTGTGTTGGATGCTTATTGGCCAATATACGCAATATTAACTTGGTATAATACATTAATACAATCACAGAATAATTAAACATTCATAAAAATTTTAAAAAAAGAACTGTGGTATAGGTATTTAAAATGTATACGTCAAAAGATAACAGAATGCGGAATAATATTAAATATTGACCACAAAACAAATTATATAATAGCAATTAGCAGTTAAATTGTTAATTTGCCGATAATTAAAAGAAAAAAATATAAAGTGCCTATACTTAATAATACAAAATAAAATAAACGATTTAACTTGTAAATTGAAAATGATGCTATATGACTTGTATATTATATAATTATTATCCTATCTTCATATAGTCCTGCAAACATATTATATTTGTCGGATATTATCACTCCCGATTAAAATCTTTTTATGTTTTATTTTTTTTATTAATGATTATTTATATTATTATTTTATTATTTTATTTTAGATGATTATATTTTATATGAGTTTACAACAATAAATCAAAATTTTATATTGAATTATATATATTTTAGCCTATCAGCCGCTATTAAAAAAAATGTTTATAGTATAAATCTGTAATAAATGAGTTGTTTGGAAAATTTGGTATTAACTAACGTATTATGTAAATAGTCGCTTGCGATCAATTTACTCAATCGATCGGTTGACTATACAAATTGGTCTGTGGTCTGAAATTGACCATGAAGAAAGGGGGGAATTCGGTGAAAAAGTATGAAGTGGATAAAATACGCTCAATTTTTTTACTTGCAGGACTTAATAGATATTTATTTAAATTATATATAGAATTATATGTATCTATAGGTAGATAAAAATAATTTTATAGAATGAGAATTTCTTATATATTTATATTTTATAAAGGCAGGTATAAGAAATTCAGGAAAAGACGAAATCCATTTAGTGTATATCGGATAGGACACAATTATTTGTGTTTGATAGAAATATGAATTTAAAATTAAAATCACGTATAAACAGGATTGTACCTAGATAGATTAAAGCGATTTTAAAGTAGAAATTTCTTTTACATTATTATTATTCTATAACTTCAGTTGGTTACATTCACATTTCATTATTTTATATTCTGAGTGTAGATTTACAATAATGCAAGAAGAACTAGTAATGTGAGTTTGAAAGAGCTTTGAGGTAGAAAATTAATTCAAGTTGGTTTTTAAAGGTATCAATTTTCAATTTTCTTGTGTAAAAAAAAGCCACCAAAAATTACCGAAAATGATTATAAATAGAAAAATTACGAGTACCAAACTATAATGCTAGAAACTTGAAATTTTCACCAATTATTTTCTGTTGCTACATTGACATAGTTAAAATATCGAATTTTTTTTACCAATTTTCAGTATTTTTCGGGTAAAAATCTTTCCGATAGGAAATGTATTAAAGTCAATATTTTGAAAATGCAAATTTTCGATTTTCTCAGTAGTATTTTGAAACGTAAAGGAAACCTACCGAAAATAATGAAACAAATTGAATAAATTGAAAAACTTCACTCAGAATCGTTTTATCGAAAAAAATGATTTATTATTGCAGCTTTCAAATTCAATACATCCACCATCAATACCGTATATCCGACAAGTACAATATCTCCTACCGACTTTTCAAAATCAGATTTTATTATATAACGTCCTGCGGATATATGGTACCCATATATTATCACCCGAATTTATTATGCAATCGCGTGTATGTTGTGCGGTATATAATTCTGTTTATAATTTGAATCATTATGTTAAAATATAAAACATGTGGGCGGATTGTGTCCTGATTCTAATAGATAAATGCATATGTTTTAAAATCATTTTTACCTATATGTATAATATCAATCGTATAGCTGATATCATTAATGTTTATATGATAATAATAATTTGAAAGTTGGAATGAAAATTCTTGGGCGGATTTTGTCCTAGATCTGTTGACCGGGATATCATATAATATTAAATTACATACTATGGTATCCTGCACCAGACCGGTGCATATTTGGGAACCACTATTTCCTAGTGAGCGTCTAACATACCTAATATGTATCCGAATAATATTATATATTGTATTGTATATATATATGTATCACATATCGTGTATGTGTGTGTGTTTGTGCACTAGACTCTCAGAAAATAATGCTGTTTTGTTCCATGACCGGACTTAACCTCGCCAAAAATGACGGCGGTGCAGGAGAAGGACGAGGTGGAGGAGGGGAGGCGGAGAACTGCATATTTCGGCGGTCCAGACGAACGCCCGCGCGCTTGTGTGTGTGTGTGTGTGTGTGCACTCTGTTGCAGACGATGTTACAAGGTTACGACACGTACACACGGGCGCGCGCGGGCGACGAGACGGTCGAGATGCGCACACAAATTTCGTCTGTACCACGCGGGGACCAAACGGCGGTGGCGATGGCGGCCCAAGACGGCGACAAACGTACGTGCGTGCGTGCGTGCGTGCATACGTGGCGTGCGTGCGACCGTACAAATAAAGTAGCCGAGGCCTATATTATATATTGTGGCGCGCGTGTGTCCGCCCGTCCGTCCCGCCGAATTACAATAATAATACGTATATCCTTGGCCCAGGTCGAATGCGCCTCGTTTCGCGTGTCCATTGTGTTCGCGTGTAGTGTATTATACGTAAAAATGCACGAAGACGACCTGCGCCATGCACACCGCGGTCCTGCCCTCGTGCAGGTTCAGCAACAATACTATAAATGTTGGATAGGCGAAACTCTATTGATAATAATAATAATAATAATAATAATAATAATAATAATAATAATAATAATAATAATAATATTATATACCTACTAGACGGGTTTTCTGGGGTATTTCGTTTTTTCGCCAATTGCACTGGGTCACAAAAACATAGGATAAAAAAACAAAAAAAAACCACTCACAATGGAATCCATTGTCAATATGATATTGCGATTAGATACGAAGATATTTTAAATAAACAAACAGGAAAAAACTGCTTTCAAATTTCGATAAAAAAAAAACAAAAAAAAACAAAGAGCATTATTATTGATAAAAATAAAATAAAAAAAAGAACACCCAAAGGATTATGCACTATTGTTCGAAACAAATCTATATATATCTAGAGAATTCAGACGGTTGCAATCCTATGTATACAAAACGGAACGGGACTTGTGCATAGACAACAAGGTCAACGGGATGTAAGTCTATAAAATACGTTTCTGGGTCGGTCGGTCGAGCTCATCGAACGGTTTCTATTATATATAGACGCATAAGTTGTAACTATATATATAGATAGGTACACACCAAATATATAACATAATTAGGTGTTGGAAGTTTGAACATAATAATAATAATAATATTATGATGTACTTATATATTATATTATAAGGATATCATGTCAGTTTTACAACGACCGATATGGTAACGCGTTGATTATATTCTCACGCGTATCATTATATACAATACCAGTTAAATTAAAATAAAAACATCAAATCGTAATTAACACGTGATAATACTTCTAAGAATGGCAAACGTTTTTATTTTTTATTTTTATTTTTTTCAATGAGGTAGATACCTAATACATAATTGATAGCTCACAACAAAGTGCAAACAAATGTTATATCGTCGAACACATTTTTAGCCCAAGGTCATACCTACTTTTAAACCTTTAAAACGAATCAAACGTTTATTATATACATAACAGCTTTTCCAATATATCGACACACGTTTTTGGTGTAGACAGATATGTGTGTGTGTAGTGGATTATAGTATTTAGCAAGTAAAAATAATATAGGTTTACTTAGCCATGACTAAAAAAATATGCAATATAAAATAGACGACACACTAGGTATATCATGTTATAATAAAAATATTCTCAATTTATTTGTTACAGCCAGTAAAAATTCAGCTCAAGTTCGCGTTAAGAATTATTATAGGTACCAATCTAAAAATTATTGTCGAAATAAATAACATATTCGAACCATACAAATACATCGAATAAATATACCTACGTTAAGTGCAGAAATCGACGAGGAATACAAAAAAATTATTTCGAAGGAGACGATTCTCGTGATTTTAAGTACCTATACGATTTATAAATCACAAGCGTCAAAGCCACCTTCGGAAGTGTGGGAAAAAGATTTTTAGATAGAAATATTGGAATAAAATATAATATTATTATTTGAAGAAGTTGTTTGGAATCACGCCAGAATCGGAGTTTATAATGTGAAAAATGTGTATAATATGTGGAAAGAATCAAAAGAGTTTAAAAATAAAAATATTACAGTCGTTTGGTAAACCTATATAATATTCATTTTTCTCCGAGCATGAATATAACTTATGAGTGAAAAAAAATATAATGGTGTACCAAATATTGGGGTTGGAATACATTGCAAGTTTGAAGATAATTCTGTATTGTGATGGTATTGTGTCAGCCATTTTAAGTACCTATAGGAATTATCGGGGTAAGGATTAGAGTGTAGTAGACCAGTAGACACAAGTAAGTACGTGTTGTAAACATTTTAAATATTTACATATTACATATATTATGACAGAAAAATATTTCTGTATTAAATTTGGCTTTTTTAAAAATTATTTCTGCTTAACGACAACTGTTATATTTTGAAAGTATTCCTCTATAATACATTTATTGAAAAAGGATATTGCATATATACATATAATGTTATAATAGTTGATTACTTACATTATTTGTACACTTATACATACATTCTCTTAATAATGAATGATATTCATGTAACATAGAAATTAAAATACAAGCAATACGTTTAGACACAGAGACAAAAATGTTTTATCAAGCGAAATGCGAATGTTTTTAAATTTAAAATTTAATCATAATTTATGTTTTTAATTTTCATACAAATTTAATTAAAATATTATTTATGTTTAAAGGTTAATTTTATCGCGGAACGAAAAAATAAGACAAGTATTCAATCCCGAGGAAATGAGTAAAAGTATATTTTCAATACGAAAAGTGTTTTAATGATTACAATTTATATTCGGGAATTAAATTACTTTGCTCTCATCAGTACGCGTCTTACTCGCCATAGCTACTGAATTTCAAAAACAAATAATTGATTCAATTTAATATTTAGCTAAAAATAAAGTAAGTCGTATCGACAGAAAAAAAAAAATCTTACTGTAAAATAAAACTTCCGTATACTAGTATTAGTAAGTAAATCTAAAATGGCTATTTGAATTTTAAAATGCAATTTCTATAGACCTATGGACTTTTTGGCTTTGTGAGAATTGAATGGATTTCTGATCTTAGAGAGAAGAAAAATATAATAAAATGACATTATGTTAACGCGTATATATAATTTGTTTATATTTTATTTATAAACTCGTTATTATATTTATTGGCATTTTAAAAACGAAGAGTGTAAAACATGATTTAAACAACCTTTTTAGGAAGCCATTATGCAAATTTAGTTTTATTATGTAAATATAATAAGTACACAGTAGTTTCAATAATCAATAGTTATTTTAGATATTTAATTTTGTCTCAAAAAGAACACATCTATTATAATCACCATTTGAAATTAAAGACAAACAACTAGAAAAAAATCTTTTTTCTCGAAAACTGTTGCCAAAACAAGTAGTTATAATACATGAATCATGCTCGGTGTATAAAATGTTTAAAAACGATAATTTTATTTCGACGACTGCTATTAGTCTGGTTCGATTTCGATTCAATTTAAGTAGTCGGGACGAGTTATATGGTCGCCGATTCAGACGGAGGACGAAGGATTATCGCACGTTTTATTATTATTATTACTTTTAGGCATTATTATTATTATTATTTTATCTTTTTATAACAAAAATGAGACTATACACTATTTATGTCAATCAAAAGTTATATCTATTCCACGATCCACATTCCAACATTTTGGAACTAATTAGTAATTATATTATATACATTTATGATTATTTACAGATAATATCTTTTCGTTGGTAAAAAATGGTTTTTGTATTGCCAAATTTTAAGAGGCATGTTAATTAAGATGTTACATGAATATGTCAGCGATAAAAATATTTTCATCCAACAGAGGCAAACAAAAACGTTAAAGAAATATTTTAGAGTAAATCTCCTATTATAAAATTCACAGAGAATAACATTTAGGAAACAATTAGTGTTTTTTAAGCTGAATATTAAGAAAATTTTAAAACATTGACAAAGTTTCCTTTGAAATGTTGTCATATTCAAATTTTATAATTCGTGATATAATTATAAAACCATACTTAAAATTTAAAAAGGCTTTTTGTTTGTCTTACGGCAACATTATTTTTCGTATACAATAAAATACGACAACAAGAATAAAGGTATTTACACAGGACCACATATAAATTACTACTAAAATTTATCTAAACGTTTTTCAATTAACGTTAGATTTTCATTTTTCTTAAAATGTCCTTAAAATTGCCTATACAGAACCCCTTAAAGAACATAGAGGGTCTAAAATTAAAGGAACGTATCAACAAAAATTGAAAACTGTTTTTATTAATATAAAAATAGTGTTTTATTCTATTTTTAATAACCGTGTGAAATTATAATAATAAGACTAGGTACATAATAATAATATAATATAATAATATCTATAGTTTTTAAATTTAACATTTTGGGTCATAAAAAAATTTGAAATGCGTTATTATAACAAAAATGTTATTTCTGTGATGAACAATTAATTGTTACACAAGAAACCGTCAAACGTCCAATTGTTCAGATTTAAATTAATATAATTATTGTAACCTTCTTTATATAATGTGTTTGAAATATGAAAAACTATAATGTGCATTATTGGGAAGAAGAAAAAAAAAATCAAGATCTTACTTAGTTTTTAACCGATCGAGATCAAAAAAATGAAAAATTGTTTAGTAGGTAGGCACATACACATTATTATGATATAAATACATTATATGCTGAATCATGTTTAATAGCCAATTTTGATTGTTATCGTGTAATATTATACTCTATGTATAAGTATATTATGTACAAGTGCAGTAAACGTGCTATATATTTATTACTGACTATAAACTACCGAGAATTCCTTAAAAAAATCATGATAAGATAGGAAAGGGGTGGTCTAGCGGTTTTTCTTTTGACGATGCTTAAAAACGGTGTTTGAAACAATATAATTGTACACATACCTAATGTATTTTGTAAGTAGTGGTTCGAAAATCTACTCATTAATCACTAATTCATTTCAAAAAAAATTGGAAGCCAATGATTTATCGAAAATTACAAAATGACTCTAAGTTGCCTGCTGACCTATAATAATAATAATAATTCAGTTGATGTTTAATAAATAAGTACTTGAGTATTTTCGGCGGAGTATATAAAACAAACTATAATAAAATGTACTTAATTTTTCGAACAGTATTTAGGTGCACCTACTACAGTTTACACTGCTATATAATAATAAAACAAAATATGCAAAACTCTTCTTCGGGGCTGATTGCATTTATTCGGGCAACTATAATATTAAACATTGTGATTGGATCGATATACGGACGCGCGCATTACTGGTCGAATTGTTCATATTTTGTATTATTATTGTACGCGTGGTGCTAATTCGTTGAAAAATGTTTACATATTATTTTAATCGGAAAATATGAAAAAAAAAAAAAAAAAAAAAAAAAATACATGAGCATCTAATATAATAATATCATACCTAAACCTATAAAATGTACTCGGCGTATTGTTAAACGTCTTACATTTCGATTTCACATTATGTACATTTTATCGGGGGTAACAGAGCATAATGTCGAATCGGTGAAGGCCACTCTTTCTGGTCGCCGTGGAATGTTATGTGCCCTAGTGGGACCGAGTGTATTGGTATATATATATATATATATAATATAGGATCGACTTGGCATTGGTAAATAGAAGATAAATGGGATTGAAACCCCGAGAGACGGAATGCCGATCATAACGCACATGCACACGGAGTGTAAACCACCTACGACGGAACAGGTGTTTGGAGGATTTTCAGGTAAAAACGAGGCATTATTCTATTATGCATTATACTATGTACTTATATATATATATATATATATATATAGGAGACGATAGTTGTTGATCAGAAATTACAACTGCACCGGTCGAGAAATATGTTGTAAAAATGTTCAATTTTTGGTTTCGAAAAGACGGAAAATCACTAGGCGGCATGTGCAGAATACTTATACCGAGAATAAAGGAAAAAATAATGCCGTTCGGGAGTCGCTGCACACATAAAATTTCTAGTGGTGCGATTGGCCAGTGGTCTGCAGAGACGCGTAGGCGTAATACGATAAATATTATAAAAAAATAAAACAACGATTTATTTAAATATAGTTACTGCAAAATAACATCCTATACGCAGTCTTGCATATGTGTCGTAAATCATTTTACCGATATTTCGAAATGCTAGGATATAATATGTAGTAGGACGGAATCATTATTTTGTTCGTCTAACTACTGAAATTGTTCGTATATATATATATAATGGGAAAATACGAATAACCGGGAAATATTTTTTGACATTTCTGTAATAAAAGTAATGTAAATGTTAATTGTATATAGGTATATATATAAAAAAACAAAATAGTTTTCTCATTAATCATTTATTCGTATATTTACTAATATTGTATCAGATAATCTCGTAAAGAATAAGTAATTTTCATTTTCCGCTCTTAAGACTAAAAAAAAGTAATTTTACATTCGTGTATACGGTATTAAGATTTACGAAATTATAATGGTCTTTAATTATGAATTTTCATTTTGTTATAATATTAAGTTGTTTTATTAATGTCACTATAAATTAATATATTACAGAATGTTTCAAATGCTTTGCGGTAATACCCAAATCATTCGTTTGCCTAAAAAAAATTATTTGAAAATAATGTCCTATATAATGTATATTATGAATTCAATAATAAATTAATTCATTTAATGCGATAATATTTTTGGTTAACTGTGCATAATATGCAAAACACACTACAACTATGTATTACATAATACACAGTTATGAAAATCAAATGTTTAATAATAATTAATAGTTAATACGAGTAAAACGTTTTTAAATATTGTCATCATTTGTACGATGAATTTAATATATTATTGTAATACCTATATGGTATTTGTTGTATACATGCTAAAATTATGTTATAGTATTTTTGATTATAGATATATTCCTCTTTGACGTAATACGTTTTCTTTGTTGGATCATTTTCAACAAAGGATAATGTACATTGTAATAATAACAGGGGAAATAATTATTTATTGCTAATTTATGCTTATGTTTTGAAATATATTTTCTCAAGATACAAAACAGGTTAAGGGTAATTGTATAAACGTATAAAATAAACATACTGTGTTACTCTTATAATAAATTGTATTTTGCGATCTTATTATTATTTTTCATATGTCGATATATTATATATATTATAAAGGTACCTATAAATGTACATATATGTATATACACGTATATGTATAATATGATTATTGTTATTGTATATTTTATTTTTTTAAATTCTCTATAGGTATCTTATAATTTGGTATTACCTATGCTTATATACAAACAAATGTGTGTATGTAATCTGTTTATGTCATGAAAACTATAAAAAGATATTGAAAAAAACAACATGAAATAATATGTGAATTGACATTTTTATTTAATTTAATCAATTTACAGCGTAAATACATTACGTAAATTACAGCGTATAACTTGCAGTATAAATATTAAAATGACAATTTTGATTTTAATTAATTGTATATTATAATGTGGTAAACAAAATGGTTCTGACAAAAATTAAACTGTATAAATAAATAGATAACAAAACCAAAACCAAATGTATTGATTCCATGAGAAATTTTCTATCATTATCCAAAATTCGAATTATTCATTGACGTTATACTCGTAGTGTTGTGGTTTCTGTAGGTTTGAAATAATTTTTGTTTTTAACTTTACATACCTAATATAATAGGTAGGTACCTACATGCAAAATTGTTTACTTTAAAATAACATAATATGGTATACCTGTATATATAAATTAAAGAAATGGATAAAGAATTGAACTGATATAGAACTACTAATTAAAATGTATGAATATTATGCAAAAATAGTAGGTACCTACCTAGTTTAAAATGATGCAATTAAATGATTTTACTCAAATAATCTAGTTATTGAAGAATTTTAAATAGTATATATATAAACATATGTTGCTCAGTCTTTGTTCACCTTTTGAATAATCGATTAGATTTTTTGACCTTTTTTCAATAAGAATTTTTTTTTTTTGTACAGTTAGATTTAACTATATTATTCGCAGAAATATTGCATTAAAGTGCATTCATCCAATATATAATTACAAGGGAGCGTATACGCACTTACAACCTTTTTAAGCTTTATGTAGAGTGTTTTATAAAATATATAAAAGGGACATTTTCCAACTAGGGTTATGAACGCATAAAAGAATAATGTGTTTGATGGCATTGGCAACAACAAAATATTTTTAAAATTATTACACCTTCATGACGTATGAGTATTATTTAAACTCAGGGATAATTAGACTTTATGTAGTATGATAGAAATATTCTATATCATGTATATTTGACGAAAACAGATGATACTTATATAATGTAGTTGGTAATAATTACATTTTTTCAACAACGAAATTTCACAAATTAAATTTGCGCTGTGAACGTTATAGCCTATAGGTGCATCGGTAGTACGTATTTTTATTTAAATCTCGATAATTCGCAATCCATATTATATTGTATTATAGTATTTTTACAACTGACATTATACATAAAAAATATTTTAAAAATGAAATGTATAAATTATTATTAATTAAAAATAAACAATAGGTATACATTATTGTGTTACCAATTTGGTGATTTCTAATTACCTAGTAATTGTAATTCAATAACATTATTCACATATAATTCCAGAAAAACAGCTATTTATAATATTATATTCATAAGCCTAATACGAATATGTTGTACCCTAAGGAATTAATATCAATACTTGTTCAATTAATGATTTATGTTTTAGAAATTTGGATGTACTTTTAAGAAATATTAAAGGAAGTATAATAATAAAATGAATATATTTTATGACTCTTTCACATATACGGGTATATGTATATGCGATATAAAGGTTTTAACTATTATGTAATAAGAAACTTCAAAATGTAGTATTGAAGAAATATGCTAATAAATTTTAATATCTACATTTACTATATCTTATATTAATATAAACAAGTTAGGTAGATTATAACAACGCATTTCATTTACAGTTTAAAATTTAACATATAAGCAATATAAGCAATATAGTAGGTACACTATCACCCTATCACGATTAACCCTTCTATCAGCATTATTTTTTTTTTGTAAACTGGTTTACGAATTATTGTATTATAGAAGAAAAACTTATTAACCGATAATCATTTTGACCCAATACTATAATACGTATAATATATTATAGTATATTATACTTGTATATATTTCAAATAATAAATGAGAATTGAGATCATATATAGAACTAATGTAAATATTTTACTATACTCGTATACACACATGAGCTGTAAATGATGTAATTAATTTTTCAAGTGTAATTGGTAAGAGATACATTATACATTAAATATATGCTTATGTATTTTATATAGAGATTATGTATGCAGGTTTATATTTGCAGGTTATAGATATTTTGACTTAATTAAAATATATTAACCTCGCACAATAATAATTGTTCTACATTGAAATATATATGGTGAAAAATGTAAGTCTGAAAATGTTTATTTTATACAGCTAGTATACATTGTAATAACCAGAAATGTTGTTGTATTTGAATAAACAAAGAGTCATCAGATTATTAAAAAAAAAATAATAATAATAAATAAATTACATACTTTTAATCAATTCGCAATTTTTCTCCGTAAGACTTGCGATAGTAATTATTCAAAATTAAAAGAAAAAAATGTAGAAAACCTCATACATAAATAGTGCATTATAGTCGTATGTACTACATATACATATAGGTAGATATTTATAAAATATATACTGATAAGAATCCGTGTGAACCGTGTGAAATTTGATTGAGCCCATATATTATTACTACGTATCTATGTAGGCAAAAAAAATAAACCTTCGCCGTTGTTGAAACTTAAAAATATAAATATTTTAGTTATACATTAATGCTGCATAGCGAAAATATGACTAAAAAGAGATGAGAACATTTGGTTGAATATTTCGTTATATAATTCAGAGTTAGCCAATTTTTAATATATGCATTTATAATTCGACTGTACTATACAGTAGTTGCACCCTCTTTTCGCTCGTTGGGGCATATAGACCCTTGCATCACGTGATACACATATAGGGGAGACGATTCCACTGGGTATACGTACTTCGACGAGCAAATACATTAGATAAAATCCACGTTTAGAACAAGTCTACATTTTCAGTACGTCTATACCCTTTTATGTCAGTTTGCACGAATAACTAAATCTTCATTCGAAAATGAACTTGAGCCAAGACACTGCAGTTGTGTATATAAGGACAGTTCGAATAAACCTTTTATCCTACGAGTGCTTTCCCGAACGATTTATCGAATTAACCGTATAATTACCTATTCAAGGTTTTGATGATCGTTCTTTCACAGATATATATATATATATATATATATATTATATTGTGTATATACAATGTTTATAGGCTGAAGGAAATAAAAATAAAAATATACGTAAATCCAATCGAATATTATGTAGGTATGTTTACGGTTTTGGCAGTTCGTTATTTTGTTTCATTTTAAAGTATTGAAAGCACGCACTATGAAACCGTATACATTTTATTGTTATTTAAAATACTGAAATGTATTTTGAAGTTTTTGTTTAAACGCGATTTATTTTTTCTTTCGTTTTAAATATTATAGGCTCTGATTTTACTGAGCGTTAAAAACAATAGTAAACATAAAGATACATACATTTTATGCATGCAGTAAAATAATATGTGTATATACTGTGTATATTCAACTTAAATTGTATTTATCAAGAGGGTAGTATATAGAAGCAGTCATTCTCTTAACATACGCGGATAGTGGTACGTTTTATAACTTATGCAGTACGATTCGCGACGCAATAAAGATTAAACCGAAACACATAATAAAATAATATAAATTATAATATTGTGCACAAAGACGACTATGTGCTGTATTGAGAGCTTATAAATTGCACCACATTTAAAAGGTAGACAAATATAGCGCTTAAAAATTTTAAAAGTTTATACGGATTTTTTTCTATATTTATTTAAAAAACAAAGCCACCGCAGTCTATTAAACGACAACGAGTAACGACATAATATATGATTATTTTAACAATTACCGATACATAAATTCGTGATGGGTGCAATATTGTTTGTGTTTATAGATATTTAATTAGATTTGATGTTTCAAAAAAAAAAGCAATTACATTTTTCTCAACATAAAAAAATGAAAAATATGAAATTCGATTAGAATAAATTATGGCAAGTCGAAAATACATATTAGGTACCGTAAAGTATACATTTGATAGTTATGTCATAAACATGATGAAATATACAAAAATATTTAGAATGATGTTTTTTATTAAAATTATTCTTTAAATTACGAAACGACGAAACATAGTTATTGTAACTGTCGCATTCGGGTAGATACCTATCAAGAGAATAATTGATTTTGGTGCAAATTACAAACACGTTTCTTCAATTTTGGTGCATATTTGATATAGTATCTTTTTTGGATTCTGAGCATAGCGAAGAATGTATTCGTCAGATTCGTCTTAAAATAATGTATTTTTTTTTTTTATATGTTTACACTTTTTAGAGAAAAAGGAGTGGAGTAGGTGTTTTTGGGTGAAGAGCTTTCTGATAATAAATACGTTATAGTTGGTATACATAAGAGGATGCTGCACCAATGATTTTCAGTAGTAAAAATAGGTCCACAAAAAACATACAAAATAACTTCTTAAAGTGATTTTAGAGTTAAAACACCTATTATAAAATATATAACAGACATCTGGAAATGATCTTATCAGCGTTATGCGAAATAATAATTACTAAAAATGTAAAATATAAGATTTTTATATATAGATATACAATATTAAACAATATACAAGTAGTGTAAATAGTGTAAAACCACTGCAATATGGTTGTTTCTTTATAAAATATTGTATTTTATTTTATAATAGGTGTTTTACCTTTAAAACCATTTTAAAATGCCTTTATGTTTATCTTTCGTAAACATGCCTTAGAAAAAATGTCGTGGTTACACAATAAAAAGTAGTACGGATACGAGATTATATTTTATAGATTACTTTTAAAATATATTTATAATAAATAATTGTTAAATTTTCATTTTTATTTAAATTCTTTAACAATTGCTCACACAAAACCCCTTGAAAATTTAGGACGCGTCCTCTTAAAGATGTAATTTGTCGATTTTAGTATTTTTTTTTCTTTTACATTATAATAGTAAAATAACAGAAAATCGTTATAAATCCGAAAAAATGTTCAGACAAAAACGATAACAATTATTTAAGTAAAATTTCGTTGATAATTGCTTTTCGAATATATATTCAATGATTTATGTTTGCCTACAAATCTAAAATAATAACAATTAATAATATACCTACACTACTAGGTATATACCCTGTCCCACAGGACCGATGATGACGACGGATCAACTTTCCATTCCTTTATCTGGTCGTTTTTTTTTTTTTTTATGTGAAATTTATTATATATTTATTATACAAGTTATTACATAATAATATGTTCTTGTAATCCGTTAAGTTTATTTTAAATAATCTGCGTGAACCGCATCCGGTTGCTATAGTTCATCGGCGATTCTTCGTTATACGGAATATTGCCAATTTGGAACAGTACGATATCCGTAGAACATTATATTGTACTCAATACGGTTGACGTTGAGTGTTAAACACATTCCCCCCTTCCCCCCGATCTTTCCCGAGAAAGTCGTTTTGCAGCACCGCAACCATTACGTATACATGGGTATAATATTATAATAAAAAGTACATAACAAATGCGTTTTGCAATCGGTGCAAGCGATTGTTTTTGGTCGTAGTCAAATTTTCGGCGGACGTTTTATCAGATATTGCCGAACGGTGACGGCGACCTAGGGCACGCACGTACATTGTACACTGTACACACACACACACACACATATATTATAATGTTATAATTTTCCATATTTTGTCTCCTTCCTCCCGTTCCCATATAGTGTCTCGTTCATTTCCATATTATATTATATACATAATATAATACGTCTATTTACGTATACGTATATTGCGAATACGTTTATCGCGTGGGATTTAATACGCTTTGACTGTTATTATTATTATTATTATTATTATGCACAAACGGCGGCGACGCGACGGTGGCCTTAGGAAACGAGCTATTATACCAGACTCCGTTGTAGATCGTTCACACAGACACGAGGTGCATGTGTTTGTTTGTGTCTGTGTGGTGGTGATGTGATGATGATGATGATGTGGTCGTGGTGGTGGTGGTGGTCACAGACTTGACCCGGTGTGTTGGGAGGAAAGGGTTAGAGAACGGTTGGGCGGGAGGGAAGGAGGAAGTGAGAGGGGGAGCCGGGCCAGACATCGAAAATTGGTCGACGGCCAAATATAATATACATAACGCGCGGGCATTAGGAACTACGACTTATCGGCGAGACTGGTTTCCCCCACGTCTGGCCGCGCAATCGTCTCGGGCCGTCGTCGCCAGACGCTGCTATACTATACACGGCCATACGTATACGTACCGTACAAATGTACAATGTGCGTACATATACGCAGCACAAGTCGAGTTAGTGGTACCTAAACCGCGACTGCACAATAACTAACGATATATGTACTGTACATTTTTCTAAACGATATACGATGGAAATTTTTTTTTTTTTCGTCTGTTTTTACCGAAACCCATTATTATTATTATTATTGAGTGGGAGACGATTAGGCGTATTATACACGTACCTGCCAGCTATCACCACGTGGTCTGTTAAACGAAAGTTGGAGAGAGAGAGAGAGAGTGAGAGAGAGAGAGAGAGAGAGAGAGAGAGAGAGAGAGAGAGAGAGAGAGAGATTCGTCGGACGTGCAGTATTTTACTACAACCGATTGTATTATTATTATTATTATTATTATTGGCATAATCGGAGGCGGCAGCCTCGACGTACACACACACACACGTACACGCACATTCATTGTTTTTAATACGTGCGCGTTAGCGCGCGCGTCCCGGCTTAGCGGTAATTTATACGACCGCCGGCCTCCGTACGCCCAGATGCAGACACACAGCCGGGTCAGAGGGGGAGGGGAGTTGCTCGACATCGACGCGCGCGCGTAAATAATATACGCTATGCATAGTCTAGGGATCGGAAAACGGCCGGCGGCCGTGTCTGGCCACGAAAATACATACGCACCAAATAGTAGTCGGCTCGCGTGTATAAAACGTATAATGTGTGTATAAAGAACGAAATCGGTTCGTTTGAATAGCGCGCGCGCGCACACATTAACATTAGGTATAATATAGGTACATATTATCAGGGGGTGGACACTAAGCCGAAATCTGTAAATCGCCATGATTTCGGGTGCGATTTTATCATTATTACGCCACAGAATATTCAGTGGTTTACACCATAATAGACACTATATCAAGTAATATCACGGAATATTCTGTGATACGAGTACGTCGGATTATATCTGTGGTATAAACATCAGTAGGTATTATAAAGAATGATAAAATCGCATCCGAAAACATGGCGACTGATTTTCCCGCCGTCCTATGCAGCCCGTGTAAATTCTTATCAGTGTCCATTCTGGTTCTTTTATTCTTTTATACCGATGGGCGGAATTTTGCAAAACAATTTCCAAGTTTCAAATGGCCCAAACACCCTAAAGAAACGACTCGAACAAAATGCGAATAACGTTTGAAACTTGTCGTTAATGTCACAACAAATTCGATGACAATATTGCTATTGTAATAATTGTAATTGGACTCTAATCCATATCTTTGTCACCCCTCCCACATTTCTCTATTTCTCTGTTTTTGAATAATTAATACTCGAAATCTTAATATGGTAAGATTATCGATAAATAAATCTAAAGAGTATAAAGGTTCCTCCTAACCTGTTTGTTCATCAAATGTAATTCGTATTAGATATCCAGTAAATACTTTGTGCTGTGATTCTGTAGATCTGGTTTTTATCATTTTCGTTATTTACATTTTCCAGCATAGTTTCCATGCGGAAAGTCGGTAAAACGGTCTCAACTTGGATATCAGGAAGTCTATAGACTGCCTCAGAGCCCGCCTGGAAATTCGTTGACCAAAACAGGAACTTCCTTAATGGAGTCTGCGAGTCGCAAAATACCACATCCAATATATTATGATCATCTTGGGAAGGTCTTGACGCAGTTAGGGTTAAATTTTGTATCGTAAATGAAATCAAATCAAACAAATCTTTTTTTATAAAAAAAATATATATATTTATTAATATCAATTATTTGATAATATGGATAGGTCTTTTGGAGTGTTATTGAATTTTGATAACCAGCACGTGCATTTATTACGCTAATCTGGATTAGGTAAATAATAAAAAAACAAATAATAGTGACTTTAACGATTTGAAAAAATACTAAAAGAATACAAATTGACTTTAAATTTAAATAATAAATAATATAAATATCAATAATTATTAATAGGAAAAACATCGAGGATTAAAATTAGTTATTTCGTAAATTTGTATGTGCGGTAAGAACACATTATCAATATTTTGAACCAATTAACAAATTTGGTTTTACTTTTAATTTATTTTTATACTTTATATACGAATAACAGCTGTGTATAATTTTTGATTAAGATAGCAAATTTCTTCTAGTTGGTTTTACATGTAATTTTTGATTTTATCAGTATAATATTATACTATATATATCTTTATATATAGTTGTTCTGTTCGTGTGAACTATTCAAATTCCTCCTAAACGGCTGGACTAATTTCAATGAAATTTTTGTGTATATTAAAGTGGGTCCTTGGATAGTTTAGATTCACAATTGGACCCGGTAGGTAATGCTGCGATCCGGTTCTAAGAAATTTATTTTTGTTTTTTTGACGAAAATGTATTTTTAGCTTTTTTAAGATTTTTAGCATATCGTAACATATAATCCCAAAATTTCACTCCCCCCCAATATTTTTTAAAATGAAAAAAATCATAAGCATAAATATATACTTAAGTATATAAATATAAATATAAATAAAACAGAAAAATTGTGTATCAAAAATAACGAAAATTTTTTATATATATATATATATATATATTGGAAAATAATAATGTCAGGTAGTTTAATTTGGTACCAGACATAATATATTTAACTGTAATACTATAATGATGTAATAAACATAATATTTTAAAAAAAACTTTTTAAATTTTTTTTTTTACGCGAGTGCTAATATTATAATATTATTACCTACTTAGGTATATGGTTATAGGAGGTAACCACACACATTCGTAGGTATTGAGTAGGTAGTGGAGTATTTTAATCAATACATTGTTTATCTACGGGCCTAGTTATTATATTGATATAAATTTTTTTCTACGTAGATACGCGTATTCGAACGAATGTTATCAGATTTTTCAATTATCACGTTTGCGTATACGAAGGCGGTCACTCATCTGTGACGACCACGTCTGCGTACTGTATGTTATAACTCAATTATCGTGCGAGACGAAATACGTGTTTCAACTTATACGGCGCACGTTTTTACGGTAATTTTTTTTTTTTTTTTTCACCCGTATTAATTTCGGCCCTCCCCACGACCACTCCCCGTTTCACGCTGCCGCGGTCCGAGTCTCGCGATCCCTCGACGCGATCCCAAGACGTCCGACCATATCACACATTTTGCCGCGAACAATTAATTTCCGTGTTAACCGACGCAATAAACCGCTATTGTACTAATTATCCGTAATGCCTACCCCCTCGGTGTCGTCTGTTCACATACTTCCGACTTTGTGTGCACCTGTTGGTATCTATAACATTTCAAGGTTGTCCGAGGGCGTTAATTCGCCATTTTTCGATCTACTCCGATGTTTATATTATCATTTATAAATTAATTTCGTTCATTATATTATACATCGTAGACACCTATATAGACACACAGTGCAGTATATATATATATATATATATATATATATTACGTATTATATTATATTTATGTTCCGTTTCATTTTTATATAAAAAAAATAATAATAATAATAATAATAATACCTACCAGCACAGATTAATAATTATATAGAGCATTACGTTAATTATTTTTATTAGGAATTTCTTTCGGCGTGTACGGTGGAAAAAATGAATTATGAATTATTATATAACCTTTTTGTCGGTATTAATATTTTTCCATGACTATTACTCTGCTGTAGTCGAGCAAATTGTAAAATATTATTATTTACTCTAATGCGTCGTAACGCATTATTTCAAACGTGTAATCATCCTAACGCTTATTTACAATAATGAGAATTTTTATTTTACACAGTCGTATATTATATTATTGTATACATGGGTTAAACAAATAACTGGCCATTATAAACGCGTTTGCTATTTTGTAGCCTTTATATGACTCGATTATTTTAAACGGCAAATGTTTTTTTTTTTAACGCAAGAGATATATTATATTTTTTAAACGGTCAATGTTTGAATTGAACTCGTACCACGAGCACGCCATATTATTTGCAAATTGAATAATAACACAAAAAAAAAAAAAATACAGTAGAATGATTATTGTTTGCTATAATTTTTCATATCGCATAATCCAATTTGTTCACGTAAATTATGTCGTACAATAATTTACATTATTAATTATGCATCCGAGCAGTATAATGCTTATAAAGACTTGACGGACGTACCTATACACTCATACATTTTTAAAAACCGTTAAATCACAGACTTATAAGAGGTAAGGTAGACGACTGTCTGGTAAAATCACAGACTACATTAATGTTTAATATAGTCAATAGGTTTTACGGCACATTCTTGTCTGCATTACCAAAACAAGTTGTTAAAAAAAGAAAAAAAAAAGAAACGAGTTTGCGTTCTCAAATAAAATACGATAGCACACACAATCGTAATATCATTTAAC
Source organism: Pemphigus obesinymphae (assembly GCA_025469235.1). Classification (NCBI taxonomy): domain Eukaryota; kingdom Metazoa; phylum Arthropoda; class Insecta; order Hemiptera; family Aphididae; genus Pemphigus; species Pemphigus obesinymphae. Next base: position 105,534 of record JAIPRL010000842.1, read on the forward strand.
ACTTAGAGTCATCGTCGCAATAAAATACCTGGTTGAATAATTATTATTAACAGTATTATCTATACCAAATGTAAATCATACAAGTTTGATTATAAGACTTATAATAACTAATTAATTAATTAATTAAAATTATAATTAACCAATATAAAAATGTCATTAACATGTACGGAATTTTTATTATCTATCAGTACAATCACAATAAAGATCGTATTCGATATAAATCATATAAGTAGTTTGAAAATAATCGTAAAAATGATTTTTGAATCACCAGAGGCAATCATCTGTGGTCTGAATTTTATCATATGAATTTTAAATCAATCATGAGTATATTCAGTTCCAATTGTTGAATCTATGAAATTTTCGGTATGGTTTACTCATTTTTACTGCATAGGTAAAATAAGTATGTTCAATATTTTTAAAACACATATGTATAATGCATATATTAGTTTTCATTCATTTGATAATATAGTACTTCATTATAAATGTTTAAATTTTTTCGTCATAGGTTCAATATAAAATCAAAAGACATAAAACGTGCACACTATTGTTCACTACGATTTTGGAGGTCAAATACGCATACGTCAATATAAGGTTTATGTTACAATTATTTATTTTTAAACCTATTTTAGTTGTATTTTATCAGTTATTAAATATAATTATTTGTTAATTAATACGTACGATTGTATATATAAATAGTATATTATACGTATTATACGATTTAATTATACGAGTTTAATAGTTTCGAGTTAAAAAAAAAATCTGTCTGGTGTATTCAGGTCTGCGCCTGCAGAAATGTATCCGAATTATTGGAAAAATGTCTATTACTTTGGTTTTATGAGAAAATATGCGGTTAAACGATATATACCTATTAATCTAACAGAGGTGTCCTATCGTGATGACAATACAAAACATTAAGTCTTGGTTAGCAAATCCAAAGGGTTTAAATCGTGATTATCGCAAAGGAAACCAACTCACCATATTATTATAGATCGTGTTTAATTTATATTTGTTTGTATGTGTAATACATTTAAATTAAAAATCTAAAGTTTAATAAAATGTTGGTGTATCTATAAAGATTTTAAACAATATAATATAGATACCTAATACTATTTAAAACACACCTGTATTTTAAATTTGAAAGTGAAGAAACAGGTGTGTAGACATCACTTGATATTATGTCACCATATACGAATATGTGTATATTGTAAATTGTATAATTGATCTACATGACTATTGACTCTATTATGAAAGTATTATAAATAAATAATATATATTTTGTTATTTGAAAAAATTGTAAAAACCGTCATGAGAAAAAATGTTATTTTCAGATCACTTCTACGATAATATCATAATGCGAAAAATTGGTATTATGTCGTTCTCAGCGTGTATTAAACGCAAATTATTTATAATCTATAATCGATTCAATATGCTTTTTATATATACAAATAGGCCAAAACCCAAAGCCCAAAGATATACTGACGAAGACAGGCATGGGATAAAGTCGATAATAAAAGTGAAAACAGTGAAAACACTGTATTAATATTTAATAAATGGTAGTAAAATGTAAATTAATTTTATATCACAATAATACAAGATTTGAGTAACGTTTGGCCAAAGACTTAGATAGTCGACTGTATAGTGTACTGCACATTCAATAATCACGTTTACTTTAGGGTTTCAGGTGACGTGTATGGGGTGCCCGGGCAATGGACCAGACGCGTTGATTGGTGGAAAATGCACTCGAGTACTGTCGAATAATAGGGGTGGTTAACAGGCGGGAAGGGGTTAACTTCGGGGCAGGGAGAGAGTTTAGTCGTGGAGATGAGTAAATGCAAGAAGTATAAATATGCTCACCACGGCCACAGTGGTATGGACTCCTTAGGCGGAGAATGGATATACATATACATGGATATATATATATAGGTAAGGGTGGATTTCGCGGTGGTCCTTCAAAATAATTTATACGATGTCTAAAACCGGCAGAAATAAAAAAAAAAATGAAGAAAACAACAAGAAGACGCATCGGGTTGAATATAATAGGGATTGTTTAAATTATTTTAATGTATATATTACCTATATACTTCACTGTGCGATCTAAATATATATTATTGTATATGGGTAAGGCGTATCGCTGTTATAAAATACATAATAATATTAAAATGATATAGAAAATTTTTTTTCACGTAAAATCGTGGTGGTTGGTGGGTAATACGGGTAGCGAATTCCTTATACACGAGTACAAAGGTATTTTCAAATACTCACTCCCCCTCCAGAAAAAAAAAAACATATTCGACTCGATATTATCTCCGCGCTTATATCATGTTATTATCATGACGTGGTATCGACAATAACATATTAGCATGATATCGTTATAATATAGACGATAATATTAATAACACTAATAATAATTCGTTCGTTACCTGGTATACTATTGTAAGGTGAGCGATATCCGTTTAGCGTTCGCGAAATCAGGGTCGGCCACACGACGATCGTACACCACTAACAAACCGATAACTACCACTACGACTATCACATGTACGACTGCAACAACAACCACGATTAATAATAATGTCGGTCGACCATTCGAGACGACTACGGTGGTAGTTATGACGGCCGGTGGTAGTGCTGGTGGTGGTGGTGGTGGTGGTGGTGGTGGTGCATAGTGCAACAATGGGACGACGAAAATACAAAAATCTCTTGTTGCGGTGCGAGGGGCAGCTGCAAATCGGCCGAAGGAATTCCGGGTGAGGTCGCGACGGGCTAGACGTAAAATAGTCGACGATGATAAACGTGTGCACAGTGCGCGCGCGGCGCTCACGGGGTGCAAACGAAAAACTAGTTTTTTTTTCCCTTTGAAAAGGGGAATAATATAATAATAATAATAATAATAATAATATAACACGCGGGTCGTCTTCGTCGCACAATGCACGACGGCCGACCAACTCGCATCTATATAATATAATATGTATAAATATATTATATTATATATGTATTTTTTTGTATATATATTTTCTATACATATATATATATATATATATATATAATGTGCACACTATTATAAGGGACCGGACGGCATCATCATTTGTGTGTATAGCTGCCGTTGTTGCACTACGACTACTATAATATTATGTTCGAAAATACGGTCGTTGTCGCCGTCATCGTCAGTGCGTTGTTGGGTAAAAGACCCGACGCCACGACGACGGGCATCGTGCATATATATATATAGCCGGTGCCATATTATAGAGTTCGGTCGACGGCGGCTTGTTCAGGTATTTTTCATCTCTGTGGGGTTGATTTCTCATACACACACACACACATAATATATATATCTACGTGTGTGTGTGTGTGTGTGTATAGTGTAAGTGTACATAAGTATATAATATGTTAGCATGTGTATATATGATGTGTGTGTATGTGCACCGTAGTTTCCACTAAAATTTCTCTAGTCTCTCTCTACGCAGGGGTTGCCCTTGGGCCGTAGAACCGGCCGACTGCATCGTAACTTCATAGAGGGGGTAGAAGCACTCTTTTATATATATATATATTATATTATATACAACAAATCTATACGGCGTATATATATATATATATATATGTATATATATATATATGTATATATATATATATGTATATATATACATATTATATGCATACGTACACGACGTGACGGCG
>JAIPRL010000843.1:0-96258 GCA_025469235.1 Pemphigus obesinymphae
AAAGTAACTGTCAAGTATATTAGGTATTTTCGTAATATATATAACACTTATTATATTAATTAAAGGTACCTATTTAAGAATCAATATTTTTTTGGTTCTGAGTGGGTTCTGTACCCCTGGACCCCCCCTGTAAAAATGCAACTATATATATATATTATTATTATTATTAATTAAATATATTTATTTTCAAGCCCCACTGTTATTGAAAAATCTTGTATTAATGTATTATAATTTATGATATTTATATAGTATATAATATACATTACATAAATAATGTCATTTTAGTTGGTAATCACAATAATATATAGTAGGGACTATATCAACCTATATATTACAATATATAGATTAGATTTGAAGCTGCAGTTAAAAGAAAATGTCAATGTTAATATCTGATTTATTATTTGGGAAATCAGTCCAAATGTGTATAGGTAGTCGTAGTATAATATACCTCCTACCCAATAAAATATAATACTTATGTTTTTTTATTATTATTATTTTGTAACATCATTTTTAAGTTAATGATAATAACAACTATACAATTGCTTTTTTTTTCCATTATTGTATAATCCCCATAATAAAAACTGAGTACTTCAATATTTAACTGTCACCGTCTTATTTTATAATTATTTATAACATAATGTACCAGGTAAATATATAAATTGCATTTTTTTCTTCTGCTATTTTTCCGGTTGCTTTTTTTACCTTTGCTTTTTTTTCCGTTGCGTTTTTTTCCTCGCTTTTTTTTCTTTTGATTTTTTTCCCTAGATTAGTATTTACGTGCGATTCGTATAGGTACCGAGATAAAGGTCCATTCACACATGTCCGGGCCGAATTTTTTGATTTCTGGGTGGATATTCACATACGTCGTCCGGACTGAAATCCTTCCTAGTTGATACTAAAATTAAAATATTTTTCTATAGGTATAGCGGCGGACAAACACTCAAATTACACACATATAGTACCTATCTAACGGCTATACCTACCTTTATCAGGGGCCTTTTTTTTTTTTTTTTGAATATTGTTTCCCCCGCAGAGTATAGATATTGGAACCCAATACCCGCATTGATACGAACTGTTACGAGTCACGTCTATATTATATAGTATATACACTATCTATACATAACGCAAGTAATTCCGGTCTATAACGTATGAAGACAATTCAAAATGGGTACCTCGAAAATAATATTAGATAACGAACAACAAAATTTAGAAAAAGGAATTGTCGAAAACTATAATCATTTTCGCCCGGAACGGACCCGGCCCTGACATGTGTGAATGGATCTTAAAGGGCCTTTCCGGGTGCCCGGGCATGTGTGAACTGCAACCGGCCCGCGGGTCCGGGTTTTTGAGGTGACAGTAAACATATTTTGTTCGTTCTTGGGGACCATTTATTATAGTATTCAGAATACAAAATATATTCATAGTGTTTATAATTTTTGGTAGGAGGATAAAAAAAAAATTCCAAAGAAATAAAAGACAAATTATATTTACAATATTGTTTTATACAGTTTGAATTTGGTAGGTATTAATATAATTACCAATATTATTTTCCCTCAAATTTCGATATAAGTACCTACTGTATAGTAGGTAAGAAATAACGAACGCGGTATTATTTTATTTTTAATAAAAATTAATATAAAACGGTTATTCTAATACCTATTTTATATATTATTTTCGAGGTACCTACCCATTTTGAACTGTCTATTCGTACGTTAGACCGGAATTACTATTACGTTTATGTATAGAGTGTAGACCATCATATATGGCCAAATAACATTTTTATTTGGCCATGGTGTAGACGTGTAGACGTGCCTCGTGACACAGTTCGTATAGGCATATCAATGGGTATTGGGTTCCAACCTACTCTGCAGGGGAAACAATGTTCAAAAACAAAAGGCCACTGATGAAGATATAGGTATAGCCGTTAGGTTATACTACAGGTATGTATAATATTTGAGTGTTTGTCCGCCGCTATAGAAATATATTTTAATTTTAGTATCGGCTGGGAAGGATTTCAGTCCGCGACGTTTGTGAATATATCCACCCGGAAATCAAAAAATTCGGCCCGGACACGTGTGAATGGACCTTTAAGGACTTAAGTACCTCTGGAATATAACAAGCACCGATAATAAGTTTTATCTTATTATTAATTTTAATCCATACAAATACCTGTTCTACTGAACTGCAAGGGATTGAGATTAGCTCACCTACATAATTGTTATTGCGTATTATAGGTAAGTACCAATTAAAACTCCATCCCCACGATTACAGTTACTAGTCAAACAAATTCTATCACATTTAATATATTATAATTATTAAAATCTAATTCAGAATCTAAAACGCCGGCATTTAACCGGGTTTCTGTTAAAATTAAAAAATTATAATTATTATAATATGTTAAATAATATCTCAGTTTGTTATTAATAAGGCTTCTTACATTTCTATTATGTTTACAATTGGGTATATTTGCATTATTCAGGTATGGTGTAGCTGTAAACACGGTTACATTTCAAAGTTTTTTTTCTTTAGAACGGGAGTATCACTGACAAACTTGACAAACCATCCGTTGTCGCGCGCGTTGAGTTTGTCGTCAAGTTCGCGCCGATAAATACGTGTTTAAATAAATCGATTGTGCGTATAGTTTCGCTTTTAAAACCGACAACATTTCGGATTTACTTCCCATTTTAACCATCTAAGGACGAGGCTTCCCAGACTTATTACCCAATCGAGTAGCATGTACAATAGGTATATTTAAGTTCAAGTGCTTTGAAAATACTTTCAGCTAAATTTATTGTGGTGAGCGTATATTATTAATAGGTTCTTCATTAGCATTGAAAATAATAATATTATTGGATTTTTCTATACGCCCATGTACCTCACGAACTAAAGTTTTTACATCCGAACCAGTACATGTAAAGTGCGAATCTGAGATTTTATTTCATCATTTTCTTTCCTTAATTGGCAATATCCCCTGTGAGTTTCTCCAATTTAGTAATAAACACATCGGTTTTTTTTCTTGAACGGATAGCTTTGTAGAAATTGCGGCTAGCTTAGAGTCTTGGGATTTTAATATTTTTATAATATCAGATAACGTAGGTTCAGTCTTGTTAGACTGACTAAGTACAGGTGATTTCGCAGTTTTCACAGAAATTTGAATTTAATTTAAACTAAGAGTAAAATTATAATATGTTCATAGCGTCCAATGGTCGACATTACACATTTAAACTATATCTTAAAACAACGCTACCCAAAAATGAAATTGCCATAAGCAATGTGCATCGAATAAGAACTAATTTATCAATAATGTATGTAGGACACCAATTAGAGTCCATGTACAATAAATGTGGTAATAGGAACTTATTTAATATATTTTCTGTGGATCATCTGTTATGACGCTATGCACCATAAGTGGTCTGCAAACCCGATTAAGAAACTCTGGTCTAGATAACCATGTTACCTAATAAATTATTCTAATCCTAGTAAAGGTAGTTGATGATTTGACAGTTTGTCAGACATAATATATAACATTCTCACAAACAATTGAGGTAGTATTGAAATTGAAACACGAAAAAGACAATCATGTGTATTTAAAATCATATTTTTTAATTATAAAAAAAGGTTGACAAATGGATGAATAATGTAGGTATACATTTTAAAATAATACTAGTATATAAAAAAATAATGGTGAATAATTAGTTATAAATTAAATACACTTAATTACTAAATTTCAATTAACAATTAAAAATGATATAAAAAGTGTTTTTTAAATAATATTAAATATTGTTTTCAATATCTATATTAATCTTGGTGAATATTATCCCATTTAAATGGTGGTGCATACCCAAATAAATATTTCATACAAAAATAAATAATTCTAAAAAAGTAGAATAGACTTATCCAAAATCCAAAACTGTTATATAACCAAATTAATGTCAAAAAAAATAAAATCCAAATTATTGTAAAGTATGATGCTATCCACCGAAAACTAACTATGGGTGGATTGATTTTAGGTTTTCTGATTCGTTTTCCATCATTCCTGGTTTCATATGAATATATTTTCATTGGTGATCTTATTAATGTTTGGCGGAGAACGCCTGCCAAAATTGTTTCTTCTGTAGAAAATTTTATTATATACGAATTCCACTGGAAATAAATTTATTAAATTTTATATTCATTTAAAACTGGTTGAAAGTCAAAATAATACTACATATAAGCCTACAGCAACATTTTATTTTATTAAAAGAATATGCATTATAGTTTATTATTAATTAAATGTATACTATTATTAAATAAGTATGTTCATATAAGAGCTAATTAAAAAATACCAGGACTATGTAAATAATATTTATATCTATCAATATAGGGAAACATTGATAATATAGTTCAATAAAGTAACGTTTAACGTGTATAATTTGTTTGAAATCAATAACATTTATTTTTTTTAATAAAAAAATTATTACCCTTCCTTCCTTAAAACATGTAAACCACTTAAACCATATTTTCTGACATACAGTATTATATCCAAAAGCTTGCTCGAAAGTTCAAGTGTTTCACTGATGTTTTCCCTATGGCAAAACAAAATTGTATGCACACATGTTGCTCTTCTATTACATATATAACAAAATTCACCAAATAACTGAAACATGATTATGTAAAACCGCCGATAAACACAAATAAATATTGTTATTAATTTATTTCAAACCAGTGATTTAATCATTAAAAGTTACTTTATTAACATAGTCCCGATTATTTTTTTTATCACACCTCGTATTATAATATTTTATTTTTATTTACACTTGTTAAAACTAATTTATTTATTTATTTATTATTAATTCATCTGTCCATTAAAATCTTTATGTAGAAAATAAAATATGTTACAGAAAATGTGTTTATACAAGTATGTGTACCATATGTGCTGACTGTTAATTATGCTCTAATTCAAACCTTAAAGATTATTCTAAATCTAGTATTCAATACCGTTAAAACTTATTTTATAATAATAATACAAATTTTATAAATTAAATAGGCAACCAAACTTTATAAAAATTTAATTTATCTGAATTTTTACAACTTACATGAAATTGAACAACATTTCTTAAGTATTTGCTGAAATTCACAAGGATATGGTTTTCATGGGGTAAAGTTTCAATATTATCTGGATCAATCTCCCATTCTTTTTCATGAGGTTTAAAAGATAAATTAATTGAACTCTAAAATTTAAATCATTTAATAAATAACAATATTACTGTGTAATACAAAATGATTAAATAAATAATAATATTGTTATAAAAACATAAATTATTGTTTAAATATCCAAAAAGGTGCTATAATATTTTACTGAAATAAAGGTACTAAAACAAAAACATATATTAAGCCGTGTCTAGACGTAGCATGTTTTACCGCATGGCATGATCATGAATACATAAATTATTATTATTTTTATTAGCATTATTTTTGATCGGGCAAAGTGAGCGGTCTAGATCAAAGGAATGCCGCGCGGCTTTGACATTATGTTTATGAAACAAATTTTGAGGTGCACTTATCCTTATTTTTATACTTATTATTTTTAATTTATTTGCTATAAAATTTTCTGGACGCCCCTGTATCTATATACTAGATTACACTCGATCATAATACCTGATACTAGTATAGATATGTATTATGTACCTATTTAGATATAAGTATATGTGTATCTGGTGCGTATCAATTCACAAATTTCGAACAAATTATTCTAAAGTAAAGTTATTTATCTCAAGTCATTTTTTTGTATGACCATATTATATTTAGGTTTATAGGTAGGTCTAATACTAATAATGATCTGTATGAAATTATATTTATGCTGCAGCTAAAAGCCGCGTGCGTGTGGATAGGTATGTGCCACGCGGCATGAGACCCAAAGCAAAATATGTCTCCGTCTGGATGCGGCTTTATATTTTCAAAATACAGTAGCTAATACTTATTTAAATAATATATACAGTGAAATTTCTAAATAGCGGACTTATACAAATATGTAATTGAAGGAAATGTCTACTAATAATAAAAATAAAATTATATGGATGATAATATTCATATAAAATAATACTATGTATTATTGATAATTCTTATTCTTAAAATGGTATTTTTAATACATTTAAATATGTGGTTAATGAACAGAATAGTTAACTGTACTTATTTAATATCATTATTAAAAACATACAAGTTTATAATTATCAATAGTTTATCAAAATCATATTTTGATTATTATTGATTTGATTCGCTATATCAAATAAATAAACGAAAATAAATGATTAAGTCCTTTTTAATTCATAAACTTTGTCACTAATATGCCTGCATGTTTACATATTCACTTTTAAAAGACATTTAAAGACCATAGGATCACCAAAACTTGTCTATGCCCGTTATTCACAGGTGTCTGTTAATAAAGATTTCACTGTATATATAAATATATAATTTAAAACAAAAATATTGGAATACAAAATATGTTTTTATACCTAAACTTTTAATAAGAACAACATGCATTACAATTTATCATTAATATATGGATTTACTTTATTACAATAAAAGTATTATATAAGATATATTAAAATATTTAACTGAACTTACACGTTCAAAAGACTGAATCATTGAATGACTTTTATTGAAGATGTCCGTAGTATTATCACTACTTAAAGTAGAAATGGACCATGTAGATAAGTCAGCCATTGTTGGTGTAGTCATAACATTCACATTCTAAAGCATTAAAAATATTCAGATAACTTTAAATATTTAAATTAAGTAATGATTTTAAACTAACAATAATTTGTTCCATGAATGCCATTGAATATGTAAGGTTTGTTTGAATATCTCCCCATTCTGAAAGAGTATAGTCTGACATTTTGTTCCTTCTGGGTGTTAAGATAAATTCTAGCATCTGTGATTTATGCTTTTCTAATTTTTCTTCCTGATAGCGATTTATTACTACTTTGACGTGATCTAATGATTTTTGAAGCTTAGAATAAAATAATTTATACTGAAACATAAGCAAATTGAATATTTATATAAAATTAATAATGACTATAACAATAATAAATAGTTATTGTATAATACAAAATAGAGATGGAGAAAATTGGCTTTCTCCTAATTTTTCAGTAAAAAAATCTAAGAGTACAAGATTTTTAAAATTTTAAACTCATTATAATTATTATTAAAGTTGTTTTATTCAGCTGAATAGATATTGAAACTAATAGTAAGAATTTTAAAATTATGTCCATGGAAAAGTTAACTATTCTTTTATATAAAGAACAAAAATGTATAATATACATATGTAAGGCCTAGAATAAAAGTGGTCCAAATCTAAAATTAGTGAAATTGAGATATCGATAAAAGCTATTAGTTCATAGTGTAATCTATATGAAATTATTAAAAAAAACTATCAAAAACTTGAAATTTTGTGTGATAGAAGCATCAATTGTTTTTTTTCTAAAACAATCACTGTCATTCAAATTAAAATTAAAATGGTACAAGTCCAAACTTTTTGATAACCCTTTAATATTTGATAACAACTTTATTTTTATCATACTTTTACAGTTTATGTTTAAATAAGTACCTCGTGTCTTCATATTTCTTCTTATTTATTCATATTTTTATTATTTATATCGTCTTCATATTTCGATCATTTTTTGGAAAATTATGTCATTTTCGAGTGATGATGAGTATTATCCAGATGAGTCATTTCAAAATACAGCTATAGGTAACACTTATACTATGAAAAAAGGCGTAGTAAAACCAGCTAGAATATTTGAAAATATAGACTGCTTATGTAGAAAGAATTGTATCGATAAGATAAGTGAAGAACAACGACGAATACATTTTAAACATTTTTGGAAAATTGGTAATCTTTCAATCCAAAATGCGTATTGTGCGGTTTAGTCAAAAAAGAAAAATTTTGAAAAGAGAACAAAATGGTATGGGGAACATACTGGAATGTTTATAAATTCTATACTAATAGATGATGGAGTAAAATTTGAAGTATGTAAAAATATGTCCTTGGCTCTTTCCAAATTTGCAACGGTCGTGTCCATCGAGCTTTAAGTAAGGTAATACAGGCAACACACCTGGTAAAGACAAACGCGGTATTAATGGTTGCACAGCCCGTAAAATGTCTCCAGCTTTAAAGGAATCCATTCATAAACACATCTGATCATTTCCGGCTTATTAAAGTCATTATACCCATCAATTTTCGGACCGATTATACCTGAATTTTTTTTTTTTATTAAATTATTAATTTATTAATTTTTTTACACGACGATTTTTTTCTACAAAAAATCTTGAAACGTCCATTACTTGATGAAAGAAAAATAGATAACGAGTCAGGGAATTAAATGCAGATACGTTGGTTATGCTATTGCCATGATCAAGAGTGTAAGATTTTGTACAAAACTACCTTGAACCAGGGACACACCATTTTCCATTTTTGATGTTGCCAAAAGGGTACCAAAAAAAATTTGACAACCAAAACAACCAGCACCATTTCAACATAAAAAAACTGTAGGATAATATCTTACCCATCTCAAGTAAGAAAAAGGCAAATATGATGGAGTTGTTGGCATTTATACCACCAATTTATCATAATTATTTCAAAAACTTTATATACGAATAAGCTGGATTATTACCCAGTGGATTTCGAGGATCAGGCACCTAATGATCTTAAATATGAGAATAATATAAACATTTAAAATTCCCATTAAGTTTTATCTATTTTGCTTTTTTTATTTAAAAATAATAATTAGTAATAATAAAATGTAATGTTGCTAGAAATTTCTTTGTTTTATTTTCTGGTATAACATAACCATCATAGTCTATATTTTTTAAGTGAAAGTGGTATAAGTCCAAACCCCTAGTCCCCGTCCCTCCCCTCATCTACACAAATGACGCCTTTGATTGAAAGCACAAAATAGGTCGATTAGGTATCTAGTCTAGTATACATTCTAGGTGTCGATGAGACATTCCTGGAATTTTTTAGAATCTGTCAAACTGCAAATTCAATTTTCTCGAAATATAAATAAGTACTTGTATCACTTTTATTCTAGGCCTTACATATATAATATGTATAAAATATAGGTATTTTGTAAAATTTTTTATTAAAAATTTAAAAAATTATATTTATTAGTTAAACATTAATCACAACTTAGATCTTAATAATAATAAGTAGCTTATAATTTATTATTTAAAACGCATACATTATCAAACAATAATAAATAGAGGTAATATAGTTTAAATGTTAATAAAATAAAAGAAAATAAATTGAGGTCGGCATGTTTTATGGAGGGTATAAATAAGTTAGTAATATTATAAAAGGGAATATATGTTCAAGGAAAGAGGGGAAAGAAAGACCTACAGAGATGATGGGATGTAAAAGAGTGATGAGGATGCGGGAGATTGATTTATTAAGTGTAATGCAGGACTAGAGGGAAGTCAACCCCCCAATAGTTGGGATAGTTGGGAAAAAAGGTGAAGGAGAAGAAGAAAAAGTATAATAATAAAAAAAATAATAATAATAATAAATAACATTGATTAATTACTTCACGGTTATGTTGTTCGGAAAACATAAGTTCATACTTAAACATTGAACCCTCAGCTTCAATTAGGCATTCAGATAATAAAACATTCCATTTTTTATGTTGCAAGTCATTACTTATAAACATATTTTCTATATCAAGTATTAATTTTAATAAGAATGGATGGTTAAAAACCTAAATACAAATTAAATAAACATTTTAAATATACAAAGATTTTTCAACAAAATATATAAATATCATTTTAATTAAAAATTATTTCTTGGTAAATTATTTAATACATAAATAAATACCTTTATCATTCGAAAAACCATTATTGAATACCTTAGGGAGCAAATATCAATACAATTGAATCTTTTAATTGCAAGATAAAATAATTTAGTATAGCATAGCAAATTTCTGATAATAAATAATTTCCATCTATTACTCATTTCACTTTCTGTTATAGATAAATGCCTAAAATAAAGTTGATAATAATTATCATAATATAATATTATAATTGACAATAAAACGTAAAAAGTAAAATAAATAATTATTACTGATTAGAAATGTCTTCATAACGCCAAGGTTGAATATAACAAAGCCAATTTTCTAGTAAAAATCTAAATGAAAAATCTTGCGGCCAATTATCCATATAATATGCTAAATACTGATAGATTTTTGTACTATGACGAGCAGTTAATATTCTGAAAACATTTATTTTAAAATAATATTATCAACCATATTCTTAAAAATTGACTTACAATTTCAAATTGTCTATTGGTAGATGTTTAGCACGATTTGAATACAAATGTAGATGTTTTATGAAACATCTTATTAGTTTAGTTAAATCAATAGACGGCATCTAAAAAAAAATATAAAAATGTCTTATCGGAAAAAATATATAAATATAATACAGAATTAGTTAATTATGCTTTTCTTAAATGTAAACATTATATAATTTAAATACTGATTAGTAAGGCCTTTTAATTAATTTTTAGTGAAAACTTTTAAGTGGATAAAATAAACTTTATTACTAAAATCTCTTATTCACATTTAGAAAAGTTAATATAAATGACATTTGAATTTATTATATAACATAATATTTTTTTTATATTAAAACTTAAGGAATATATAAATAAAATATTAAACATTGTACTATTTGTTTAATTATTGCATACTGATGACTCAAAAATGCATGATACACAACACTACTAATTAACAATATTTCTCAGCGTGAAGCATACAATATCTTTGAGTATTTCTTTGAGACAAAAAGTTACTTTGAACTCACATTTCTTTTAACTTACAAAATTACTAGCTACTAAAATTATTGTACCTGTTATCTAATCAATCAATTAATCAATTAATAATTTCAATAAAACATTATAAATATTATTGGTTAACTTTTTTCACCAATTATAGAAAGCCATCAGCGCACAACAGTAAACACTATATAGGTAACTAACCAAATGAGTGTAGACTCAAATGTAGATGACCACACAATCTTCTTGAAAAATTTTTAAATTAGTAAATTGTATATCAATCCGTACAGAAAAAAAAAGGTATTTAATGAATATTATGATGACGCTACACACTCATTTGTTGTCTCCGTATGACACACAGGGAATATACCAAAATCAAGTCTTGTATTTAAAATATTATAGGTTATTAGTTGATTTTTGAATATGATAACCAACTAAAAAAAAAAATTTTAGTAATATTATAATTTGTGTTTTGTTAGAATTATTTATAATTTATTTATTTATTAATGAATTAATTTTTATTAAAATATTTAAACTTTCATTTTTACATATTATTCATATACTTATAATAAACTTTAAATTTAATTAGACAAAATAATTCCAACAAAACACAGATTATATTATTTTCATTAGTTTTTATCATCCAAAACTCAACCACAATTACCCACAATATTTTAAATACAAAACCCAATTTCGCTATGTTACGTATATGTCAGATAGAGACAACAAATGCGAGGTAATGTAGCCTTAAGTTGGGAAAACTATAATAATACAATAATAAATCATTAGTGATTTTTATGCAATTAATAGTAAATAAAATAGTATACTTACATTAGATGAATTACAATTTAACCATATATCAGCAAAAAAAAATGCTAAAAGCTCACTACGCCATGTTGATTCTGATGTTAATATCCAAGAAGAACTTTCGACTTTATCATTTGAAAATTCATTATAAGTAACATCTTTTTTTATGAAATTCAACAATTTACTATATTAAAAACATATATAATTAACAATTAAAATTATAAATTTTACATATTATATAAAGCAAAAGAATTATATGTAGTAAAAATATGTTATAAAAATAATGCAAATGTGCCAAGATATTGGCTAATATCAAACATGCATTGAAATATTGATTGTAAAACAATTTAATCTTGTGATATATAAATAACCTGAATTATTTTATTATTGGGTTGTTTTAAGTATATTTTGACTAGATATCCTTCTGTTGGATTCAAAATGTTTGATAAACAAGTTTAGCATAAATATATTGGAGACAAATAGGCATGGCGAGTTACCGAATTCCAATCAGTGAATCGCACAATATTTGGACTAAATAAGTTATGCATGTCCAAAAATATAAGAGAACAGAAGCCGGTAAAAATCCTGAAATCGGTGGGCCAGTGGTTTCTTTATCCAGTGCTGGAGAAAAAGACCATGTCTTTATGTACTTTTAAGAACGAACATATTCCAAAGGTTTCCTACGCTACTCAAAACAAGAAGAATTAAAAATTAACTTGGGCAAACCGCAGTTTAACCTAGTACAAAACACTTAAAAAATTTAATAAAATCGTAGCATAAAATAATACATTAAATACATCTAAGTATAAATACAACTCTTTACTCTCAGAGGTCTCTTGCAGTTACCTCCTCAATAGTAGGATTGGCTTTTTACAATATTTATTTTGATTTACATTAATAGAGTAAATTATAAGAAAACCACTAGCTCTGCTCAGAATCTAAAATGTGACATAAACAATTCTGAATTTAATCTGAGTGCGAATTGTAATACTAATTTAAGCTGTGTTAGTATATATATAGTATAATCATATACATATTATATATATGTATATATTATATACAGTAAACTCTCAATTATCTGTGGTCTTCTACGGAACCATGAGCCATGACGCAGCTTTGGCACAAATTGACGGACTTATTCAATATATGGAGAAAGAAGACGGACGCAACACTTTGTGACAAAATGTTATTGAAGAAACTTTAGTCATAAATAAAGAAAAAGTATTTCGATATTGAATAATCAAAGCCAACTAACAGATTTTTTTGTAAGAAAATATAAATATAAATGATAATAATGTTAATAAAACATGTTAAAAGCATTTTTTTTTTTAATTTTCAGCCTATTTAGTCTTATTTAAGATTATCCGTAGTTACCACGCCACCCAATTCCACAGATAATCGAGAGTTTACTGTATATAATATGTGTTTGTACGCATATATGCACATACATGCATATACATATATATTCATATATAATACATATTGCATCTATATATAAATAGGCCGAATATACATAGACTATATTTTTATTTATTAAAGATGCCACATTTTCAGAATTATTACGTTGAGGACAAGCACACGGCATAGATTTTTTTAATCAAAAAATCGAGAGTTGTGATTGTATTAGTGCAATATTATAGAAACGTTTTGTATAGATCCATATATTAATTGAAAACATCAAAATAAATTTAAATTGTTATTTCTCAGTTTTATTAAATATTATAATATTACATAATCGTGGGTTTATATTGTTTATTATTCAAACATTATCAACAATTTCTGCTTGCAAGCACATAATATTTCTTATATCTACCTATTATATTTTATTATTCTTATAACAAATAATAAATTATAATTGTGAATACAATTTAATAATTTAATCAATTTTACGTAAATAACAATAAAAACAGATAAAACAACCAGTCCATACAACAAAAGATTAACAGTAAACATTCATCCAGGTACATTAAGAATACAAACCATGTTAAGAGGATACCACATACCAATTTTTATGAAATTTCAAGGATAGTAAATCTACAATTTAAAAATTGTCTTTTATCAGTAATTTGTTATTGCTGTGTAATTTTGATATTTGTTAAGAAACACGTTTACATGTTTTTCATTTTTATCAACTTGAAAATATCATAAAAAGATATAACATAAGACAACATTTATTAAACATTATCTAGCACACCGTATAATTTATGTGACCATTTTTTTTTGACGTTAATAGATATTTAAAAATCTAAAAAAAGAGCGCTATCTGTTATTAGCTATCATTTATTTCTTGTTTTATATTTTTAGCATGTTTGTAAATTAATAAAAATGAAAAATGCTAATGCAAATTTTTGATCGAAAATGTATATCCTCTAAACATGACATTTGTCTCAAATGTTATAATACTATAAAAGTAATGCCGTATACAATATGTTAAATACAACTACCAGTATTAATGGTAAAAAGCGCTAAGCTGTAACGGACTGCTGTGCTATCTTTTATGTCTTATTTTACCACAGTGCCAATTTCAAACGATCCTCTCCACCACCAATAAATTGATGAGTTTTTTTTAGTAAAATTTTCACAATAATTTTACACATATAATTCCTGGTTTAATTATATTATTTTAAACATACCTAGAACTTGTACATTGTTTTTGATTTGGAATTGTTAATGTTGATAGTACATTGAATGGTAATTGAGGTAAAACCATAAAAGCAGAATTATCTAATGGCAAGAAATAATTAAGATAATCCAAACATAGCAATCTGTACATGGATTGTTCATTAGAATCATTTGAATTGTCATCTGAAGTTAATTTCAACCCATATAACACAAAATGAAACATATAATATTCAAAAGAATCTAATAAAGAGTTAAGAATTATTTATATTAAAACAAAAATTTACAGAATTTAATGGAAGGTTAGCATTACATAGGTTACACAAAATTATTTAAACTACAACCATTAAATTTAATATATATACTCTATTCAAAATGAGATCAGTAGTCAGTGGTCAACTTTTATGCAGCGGTGTGGCTTCGTTCCATGCTTTCGCCTCGCGCATCACCGTTTATGGGAGCTTTGTATCGTTATAGTATTGACAATTAAAGTAAACACATAACTTAAAATGCATTGTACCTACTCGGTGACCACCAAACAGTGCAATGTAGCATATTATTTTGTATGTCGCGGTAGGTACAGTGGTCGACTTGGGGAGGGAACCGGTTGACGTCATATGACCAAAGCCGACGAAAACACTACGACTACTACTGATCTCATTTTGAATAGAGTATAGATACTATAAATTGCTCACTGCCTATTTGCTTATATTTCAATGGTATAGACAATTTTCTAGTTGCAGGATACTTAAAGTATTTTTTATGGACATTAACATTATAATTGCTAGTAGTTGACAATCACCTTTAACCTATACATCATGTATACGTATACCGTGGTTATACAGTTATAACCGGTGATGTACACTGTATAATGGGAATCAGTTGACTGCCCACTATTAGTGATTAAAACGTTAGTGTCCATAATTAAATACTCTATAAAGTGCACTACAGTGGGAAAATTGTTCACGCCACTGAAAAATCTATATATTACAATCAATATTATAACTTGGTAATTATTTACGGTATATATATATTAAAGTATGGCTCACGAAACTGTATAGATGACGTTAGCATGCGGAGTAGTGATATGTTGTCGGAACAGTGATTTTCAATTTAGGCCATTATACCATACCGCGCCAGTAGTGTCATATTAGGTTTTACAAGACAAGGGTAACATTTTGATTAGCTCCTTTACAAAACTAGACTATTTTAACATTATCATTCCTGATTGATGAAATTCATGGGGGAAAATTTTACTTTTGCCCCTATCTTAAAGGACACCACTGCTTGCATTCTTAAAATATTTGATCGACCAGTAATAGCTAATATTGGAATAATGTACAAACCCTTACAAGATATCACCACTAATGTCATTCATAATGTTTCATGAACCGTACTTTGTAATACACAGTTTACTCTACAACATTTTAAAATTTGCAATAGCTTCGTTATGCACACACTTAGAAAAATATTAGAATGATCATGATTTTGACTATTTTAAATTATATTATTTATAATAATAATATACAATATATTATTGAATAATTTAAGATGATGTAAAACTGTTAATTAATTTGTATTATTGAATAATCTACAAACAGAACAAAAAGTTTATTTCTGACAACTCTTAATAATATAATTTTCTCTTTAAGACGCCATACCATATCATTCATTCTTAAGAGTTTTTTAAGCAATTTTTAAGAAATTTAAAAAAAAATAATGAAAATTTTACATTTAAAAACATTCAATAAATAATCCCATGTCAGTACCACTTTATTATTGTGCAATGACAAAATTTGTTCAAAATAAACAAAAAGGTACTTTAAAATGGTTTTAGATTTAAAACTTATAGGTATCATAAAATATTTAAAGGACATTTTAGATACAATCTTACAAGATTTTTTCTTCTCTTATTATATAACACAGTATCTAATGTACAAGAATCTATTTTATGTTTTTAAATCGCTGTAACCTTTTGTGGACATGTTATACTAAATGCAAATCAGAGGTATGGCATATTTAGATTAATTTAGCTATTTTTATTTTTATTATTAACTAATATATGTTATACAAAAACAGTATAATATCAATTAAAAATAGGTACTTTATCATTTTGAAAAAGGATACTTAAGTGAAGTCCAATGGGTACATTTGAATCAACATGATATAAAAACCTTGAACTATAGTAAGATCGTCCAAATGATTTGACAATTTTTTGTGCAACACCAACCTAAAATACACCTTTTTAATTAGTAAATAGATGGGTACGCCATATATATCCGATTTATTAATTTAATATGTACCTATAAAGATTATAGGTACACAATACTTACTGGTATATCAGAAAAATATAGATTGAATTTAAACAAACTGTTAGAAATTAATTTATAGCATAATTTAAATATATAGCCATTGGTACATAAAAATCTATATACACAATCTGATTCTCCACTTATAAAATGTTGATCAAATGTCTGAAATATTAACAAATAATAATCAGTAAACTGACAAGAATATGTTTTAATCTTTAGCATTATTTGACAAATGATTTGTGTTTTACAAGTGCAAGTACATACTCTAGTTTTCATTTTATCCAATGCCCATCCTTTGGAAGGTCCTTGTCCAAAAATTTCCCATATAATTTCAATAAAAAAATTGTTCAAATCACTTTCAGTTACTTCGTCGATACAACACGTAAACGATCTAATGCGACCGATTATTGAATAAGGTACAGTTGTAGTCTCACTGGGTGTAGAATTAAATCCTGTAAAACAAACGCAAAAAAATTATAATAATAGGTAGGTAGGTAGGTATTATAATAGTCTAGTAAATTATTGTATCCTTACCGAAAATTGGATTGTTCATATTTAATATTTATACTAAACTAGACTTAATACTATAATAATATAATAGGTACCTAATATTAATTTAAACTTTAAAGCGTGTGCCAAAAGTTAAAATATGTTACACGATATCAATTATCATTTAATTTGTTATCATTTCGTTATCAAAATGCCCGGTTTTTTATGTACACGGACCAACTGTGTAAACCTTTCCTTTAGTGCGCATGCACTTGGAATTGTAAATTTGTTCCAGTTTTTACATTTTGATATTTGATTCGAAAATCAAAATTTTTTTTTTAATTTTAAAATTTCACAATTTTCAACTAACGGATTTTAGACTTTTAAAAAACATATTGAAAAAAAAATCTACTCTACGACATATAATATTCTCATCATTCATATTTCGTGTACATTTTGACTGCGATTGTACAGAGAAAATCAAGTCACAAATATATCGGAAAAAATAAAGTTTTATTACTCTATGGAGAAAATAGTTGTAATTATAGAGCGTGAATGTGATTTTCAACAAATATCATGATAACACAACAATAAAAAATGATATTAACACATGACTATTTTTAAATTGTTGGATTTTCATTTTTCTTAAAATTTCATAAAAATTGCCTAGGTATACAAAACCCCCTAAAATCGGGTGTATAGCGCCCTAATAAATATTAATATAAAAAACCTTAAAATAACAATATAGGTCTATATAACCTATTTATATACCTACATATGTCAAATTAATATATATACCTATTATAAAAAAATAATATACAAAAAATGAAAATGTACCTGGAGTATTTAAAAAAAGATTATAAATAAAATCTAGTTTCGTTTTAGCACATTTTATTATTATTTTTTTTTTTTTGTTAATAATATATATTTAATTTTATATTTTTCGTGCAAAAATACCAGTTAGTAATTGATATAGTAATAAAAATGTAGGTATATTTGTCGATATATTAGTCTATATATTTCAATTTTTAATTAATAATAAACTGGACGGGGTCTGGGGTCATGGTAAGAACTTTGTGAATATACTCTCGGCGGTAGGTATACATTCATCAACCACTATTATTATTAGGTGGCACTAATTTTTCACTATTAATAAGAAGATATCAGTGCTAACAATTTTCAATGAAAAACTCATGTTAGCATTTCTCATTTTTAACAACTTACAAATATCTTAGAAACATGAAACAAAAATAAACAATAAAAAACAAAATTATCTAGCGCTTTACGGATTTTTTTTTTGCGATATTTTAATTTTTTCAAGAGTTAGGTAGGTACTTATAATTATTAAAAAAATTTTAAATGGTGTTTTTAACAATTCATAAGATATGTTTAAATACACATATCGAAAAATGACTCCGTAGGGTACTAGATAATTTTGTTTTTTATCATTTATTTTTTGTTTCATGTTTTTAAGATATTTATTGTAAGTTACTATAAACGAGAAATGCAGAAGTAATATTTTCAATGAAATTTTATTAATACATAAAAAAAAAACAATCATAAAAATGGATATATAATAATGGGACCAATTATCAGTCATTTTAAATATCCGTAAAAAGTTTTTCAATTGTAAGATTTTCGTTTTTCTTGAAATTTTCTAAAATTATAGAATCCCTTAAAAAATAATTGCTCTAACATCCTCTAAAGAGGATGCTATATACACACACATTTTAGCGGTATTAAAATACGTACACGCTCTATACCTACAACTTCTCTTTTAGTAATCGGAGAGGCAAAATTTGTACAAAATATGAAAGATGAGAATATATTTACTATATAGGCGGTATCGTAGCGTGGTTTTTTTAGTTAAAATTTTTAAATTTCGCGATTTTCAAATCCGGATTTTAGGTTTTCAAAAAAACTCCGCACGCTTAACTCTTAAGCATAGTAAATATTCTCATTTTTTATATTTTGACTCGGCGTTTATGTAGAGAAAAGTTGTAATTATATAGAGCGTGAACGTGATTTTCAACAAATATAGTGATAGGTAACGCAATAAAAAATGGTACTGACACATGACTTATTTTTAAATTATAATTAAATATTTTTAAAAATGTAGGATTTTCATTTTTCTTGAAATTTAATAAAAATTGCCTACACGTTCCTCCTTAAAAACGGATGTGTATCGTCCTCTTAACATACTTTGTATGTTAAAATAGGCTCTGACGGGAAGTGAACTATATTTCAGTGACGGGCGAATATGTATACCTACCTACTAATTTATACGTAGGTACTATACCTATTTTGTTGAAAATAAACATTATAAGCTCTCACTATACCGTCTATACCACCATGATAACATATAGGTACCTAATATACCTACCGATCGGAACTCGGAAATAAGTGCAAAACGTATGGAGTAAGTGTGATTATTCCCATAGCTTCTATTGGCATCGAAAATTGAACTTTCGTCGTATGAAAAAAAATCAACAGTAGAATTATATTATTATAAACTAGTAGTTTGTACTACTTAATTAGTCATTACAAAATATTAAATATAGGTATCTAGGTATCTACCAGCTACCTACACAATAGCACATTATTTATTTTTCAAACGTCGCAAGAATCAAAAATTTCGAAAATTATTAATAGAGCAATTCAATTTTAAAATTTGATGTAAATCAAAATAAAACAATACGAATGACTTTCTTCCAGAAGGAAGAGTTGGGGCTTGAAAACGTTATAGGTAGGTAATGGAAAAAGTCGATATAAGTAGGTAACGTTTAAATAACATTTTCTAGCCCTGCTGCCACTGCACATATATAGGTACCTATACTGGATATTATAGTAGTAAGTATTGTATACCTACTTTACTTTTTGCCATTCTATTTAGTATTTACATCATACTGTGGAAAGTACGCGTGTGTACCCCGTTGGTATACAGATACCAGGAATTACTATAAATTTTTTTTTTGATAGGCAAAATATGTACCTACCTACATAGTTCTAAAATTGATAATGTTTACGTATATGGCAAAATTTTAATAACAAAAATAATAACATTTTCAAGCCCCGGAGAGAACCGTACTATCTCCTTCAGTCAGACCTTATAAGGGAGGAACTGGACAAATGAATATAATTTAGGTAATACCTACCTATAATGTCGTTATTTAGAATATTGTACTCTGATGGTGTTATCTACACTGAGTTATCGATATTCTAAATGATGAAATTATGTATGGTTATCCATCCGATTATATATTACACACTTAAAAAATGTTAATAAAATATAATGTTATTTACGGGTTCAGAGACTTGGTTGGGGGGGGGGGCTAAGTCATAATTTTCAGAATACTTAAAATAGGATTGCCATACGTTCCGGTTTAGCCGGGACACTACTAGTTTTGAGAATTGCGTCCTGGTATCCTAAAAAACCTTTCGGGATAGCTAATTGTCCCAGAATCCAACTTCAACATTATTTAATAAAACTATTTTTCAATTCTTACAAGCGAAAAACATTTTTGAAAATGATATAATTGACAGAAATATATATCTATTTTCACATAGGCATAGGTATAATATACACTTACTTAAAAATACCCAGTTATTATTTGGAATTATATAAAAAAAAAAAAAAATGGCAACAACTTTTATTAATTAAATTTGTAATGTTTATAGATATCGACAAAAATAATTTTTTGAACAATATAAAATATTTGAAGAATTACTTAAAGAATAAAATGTCAAATGCAAAAACATTGTTCGCAAAGATCGTTGGTTATCACTTATCAGCTTTTATAAATTTTAATAAACTTAATATAAAAGCAATATAGACAGACGTTGAATTTTCTTTACTTAGCCTGATTCAAATACAGCAATAGGACACATGTTCTCACTGATTCGCACTTACTATAGAATAGACAATTTGAAAGTTAAGGATGACATTTGACATAGTTACAGTAGTTAGTAGAGGCTTTATTAATAATAACAGAATAATAATCAAACTAAGTTTTGACAACTGTATCAAATACTGAAACAATGTTTTTTTTTTTAAAAAAAATAATAATAATAATAAATAAATAAATAAAAAGTAAAAAAATCAAATAATGAACTTCTTATAGAACTTTCTTGATCAAATATTTAATCGGGAAATAGGATTATGTGTACGATTAGATCAAGTCTTCAGGTTGAAAAGTTTTTAACAGAAAAAACACTACATTTTATATAAAGTAAATCAAGAAAAAATTGTTAAGTATTTGGATGGTGGAAATTTTGTTTAAAACTATAATGTCTATAATTAATTTTTGTCCCGGTTTTTTCAAAATAAAATATGGTAACCCTACTTTATAATAAAAAAAAACAATTTTTACAACACAAATTCTATTTTTAGTTTTGGCAAAAATATCAATAATGTGATCTAAAAGATCCATTTCATTATATAGTATTACTATATATATAATTAATATAGATGATCGGTCGGAGTCGTTCACGGTTTTCTTTAACTTGTTCAAGTCTGAGTAGAAATTTGATTAATTACTTGTTTTTTAAGAATAAGTCTTTTCCAGCTTTACAGCATTTATGTGATATTTTATATTATTATACTTACTTTGTACTATTTATAGATAGTAGGTACATGTCCTACTACGACACACTTGGACAACATGTCTAGAATAGTTGAGATAGTATAATATGGTTTTTTTTATTTTGTTTTTTACAATATAAATTATTTTTAGAAAAATACGGACTTGGGGGAGGGGATGGCCCCTAGAGCTCCCTCCGGTTATTTATCTTTAAATAAATGTATAAGACGATTCTAAGCAAAACTTGATTTATTAAATTTATTCATTATTTTTCTTTAAACAAAATATTTTAATTTCCAATTAATGTACCTATTTACCATTTAAAATGATTTAATTTTATTATTCTTTAATACTTTTACCAAATTAAGGAATAATCAATATTAAAATTTAAAGAAAATTTATCAATTAAAACTTAAAATTATACGAAATTAATGTTTTAATATTATATTTCATGACTCTCGTGATCTATTCTATACGCTGTTTTTATGTAGTTATAAATTTACAACTATTATTATTTATAAATGTGTGAATTTTTGTATTTCAAAAATAATCAAAAATTGTTTTCATAATAGTTTTTGAATGTTTCTTATTTTTGTAAGTAACTATTCTAATTTTTCATTTTGAAAAATGAAATAGATTTATTTTCTTAATAATTTGTGTCTTGACAATTACAATAAATAAATTAAATAATTAAATTGCAAAAATTGCTAAAACCCTGAAATATTTTAAAATATACTCTAAAACTTTTGTTGTTGAATATTCCCTTTACAATGAAATGAATAAAAGCTTACTCTACTATAATGTAAACTTTTAGAAAAAATGTGTAAATGCTAAAAGTCTTAATCTATTCAATGTTTGTTCACAATAAATTTGTATTACAAAGTTACTACAACTGAATTTATCTCCATTTATCTAACAGGAAATTTAGTAAATTTACATTCTGCATAATTAATTAAGACTTAAGTTTTATAATTTATAATTTAGAGTAAATTGACTGTTATAAAACTTAAAGATTATTACCAATAAATTTTAGTAATTTTTTTTCTAATATATAATATAATAAACAGTTAATTTCAAATAATATTTTACAATATTTGAAATATAAAATACAATCTGAAGAAAAAATCTGTAAGAAAATATAGATAATATTCTTTCACAATAATTTTAATTTTATAATAAACCAATTTATTCAAATATAAAAAACTGTCTCAATTCTATAAAACATAGAATTTCTATATTGTTTGTTAGATATTTGTTTTACCGAGACAGTAAATTAAGTATTATTTGGATAATTTATATTGAATTGATAACACTTGACATAAAGTATGAAACATTACTCATTTAAATGTATCTACTTAGCACTGCACAGTCATTATAAACGAATGCAATTACTAAAATTATTAGATATCAGTCATTAAGAAAATGTATGAATTTATTAATATAATAATATTTTAATATTTTATACATGATTTAACAAATATTTAATTAAAACAAAATAAAAATAATAAACTTATTTATGTAATACTAGATATCTAGATACTAAAATAAAATAAAAAATCATGTTAATTTTTAATTATTAATAAACCAGAACCTAACCAGAAGAACAAAATAATTATATAATAGTGTATTAAATTACATTAATTATGAAGTTATACAAACTACAGAGTATCTTAGAAAATGTTAATTTAAAAGATTTTATAGAAATTTCTTACCAACTAATCAAAAATCTATTTGGACTTACAATTCCAATAATCTTATACATTATTGTTAAAAAATTTAATTATATATTTTCTATAATAAAACATAAATTGTACATTTTTAATTCTTAAGCAAAAGAGATTTAAGTAAAGATGAGTTAAAAAAAACTACAGTTCTTTATAAAAAAAAAAAAAAAAAAAAAAAGGAATGTAAAATTTAATTACTATATGGTTAAATTTATCATATTTATAAAAACCTTGAATGCCTTTGATAAATTTCCCAACGTGCATCATCAGATTCGTGTGTTAAAAATCGATTACCATTCCCTGTTGATTTTTCAAGTTCTCTTAAATCACACCACGTTTGATAATCCTGAACATATAAAACATTGTAAATTTTTTTTTAAATTCTATATAAAAGGAAGGAAAAATTCGCAATATCAGAACTAAAAAATGTACATTGATCAAATTAACTTTATAGGTTTGTTTACAATTAAAAATGTAAGAATATTGAAAAATAGTAATTAATAAAATAATTTTATGTTCAAAAAATTTTTATGATATATTTTATAATAACATAGTAGTATATTAGATAGTAATATAAGATAACTCACCTGTAACCATACATGGGCTAATGATTTGTCAACTGTAAAACGTTTTCTTTGTTTTACTTGCAACAAATTTGCTATAAGATCAATGGCTGAAAAATAAAATGAATAATCAAAATACAATATTAAGGTTAGAAAATAAATAATTCATATTAAAAAGTAAAAATATTTTTTTTGAAAATTATTTTGAAAATCAGATCAGAGCCAGAAAATCATTGGTTCTATTAAATGTAATGGTTTTTAAATAATTAGAATATTTTAGAACATTTAGATGTTTTTGTTCACAACTATTTTTTATGAATATGTTTTCTAAAAATTTCAAATAAATAAATTTGTAAATGTTATTTTATTAATTAAAATTATTTTTTTGTAGTAAATAGTATTTAAATATATCATACATTCTATTTTAATGTACATTATCTACTATAAAATATTAGCAAAATATATTATAGTTTTTCCTAGATTAATAAAAACAAAAGTACCATCATGCGAGATTTCTTTCCATGGATTTCTTGGATACATAAAAGCAGCATTTTGAATTTGTTCGTTGATATCTTCATCTTCATTAAAAGGAAATGTTCCACTAAGACTTACATAAACAATAACACCAACACTCCACATATCCAAAGATCGATTATAACCTTTATTCCTTAAAACTTCAGGTGCTATAATTATAAAAATAATATAAAATTAAAAAATTTGAATTATAAAGTTATTATAATAAATATTATATACTAACCAAGGTAAGCTGGAGTTCCAACTACTGATCGTCGAAAAGACTTCTCACCAATTATCCGAGCAAATCCAAAATCACATAATTTAACTTGTGGAAAATCAGAATTTGAACTAAGAAGTACATTCTCTGGTTTTAGATCACAATGAACTATATTTTTGCTATGTAAATGTTTTAGTGCTATTAATATCTAAAAAAAAAAATAATAATTTAATTTTAATTATTTTATTTATACTAATGAGACCCGGGTTAAAAATTATTTTTTCTGTCAATAAGCTCTTACTAATAGTTAGTATTAGTTACCAAATAAACCAATTGCTGTTATTTTATTTAATTAAATTGATTATGAAAGACTAGATTAATAAATAATCGTTAATAGTTGTTGAGTAACAACTTTAATATAAAGTTTTTTACTAATTTTATACTTGTAGAATAAGAAGATATTATATTTTTATATTATATATATATATTATATATTATATATTCTTATATTTAAGACATATATTTTATTTAATGGTAATACTTCTATAAAATTGTAAATAATCAATTTGTATGTAAAAAGATTAATTAATTAAAAAGATTTGATAATTATGATTTAGAACTCTTTCAACTACCAAAAAAAAAAATGTTATAGGGGTTTATCATGAAATTTTGTTGCAGAGAGGGGATAACCAACCAAACTTTTATTATTTACATGCAGGGCGCAGCGCACTCCTAGTATCTCGGCAAATACACTGTAGTATTATATCTTATGCCATAAGTTATCTGACTAATACTAGAGATGTTGGATTTTAAAATAAGTCAACTAGTAATTTTAATAACTTTGGTTTTATTGTCGGAGAATGGAATAAATCACTGATATGCAACACAAATAAAAGATAAATATACATTTTTATTAGTAATTATATAAGTATTATATGTTCTCTTAATCATAAACATATTTTTTATAGTATGACCACATTTAAACCATTTTATGGATTTCATGGTTATAAACTCTGGTTTGTCAGGCCTCAATACGTTACTTGTTTTATAATTCTTTCGAACCAAAGTATGAAACTGTCTTTATTAAAACGTCACCTTACTACAAAACATGCAAAGTTAGTAGACAAGCCAAAAGATTATTTTGTTTGAAAATTGATTGAGATGAAAAGTACAAAGAAAAATATATCTACTTTCAGCAGTAGTACTGAAAAAGCAGTGGAAGCATCGTGAGCTTAAGAATAGCCAAGTGTGGAAAACCTCATACCATCGGCGAAGAACTGATTTTGCCGGCGGCGAAAGATATGATATTAATGTCAAATGATACAGTTCGCTGCAGGATTGAAAGTATGGCGTTGAATGTTAAAGAAACGTTAATAGCTTGGTTAAAAATAGTTATTTTTTTCCATACAACTTGATGAAAGTACAGATATATCAAGTTATGCTCAACTTATGGTTTATGTGCAGTTTGTATTTAAAACTACAATTAAAGAAGATTATTAATTTTGTGCACTACCAACACGAACTATTGCTGACAAAATATTTAAAAAGTTGAATCAGTTTTTTGAAGAAAATGGATTATATTGGAAACAGTGTATTGGCTTCTGTTCTTACGGTGCTCGAGCTAAGACAGGTAAGCATGGAGGTAATGCGACTAAAATAAAACTGGTTGCAGAAAATTATAATTTTATGCATTGCAGCATCCACAGAGAAGTTTTAGTAGTAAAGCGTATGCCAGAAGTCAGAACAATTTAAACTAGTACTTCAGGAAGCCATAAAGGTAGTTAATGTTATTAAATCTCGCGTTGTACAATCTCGTTTATTTTCAAAATTGTGTTCAGAAATGGAAAGTTTAGTTTATATTCAGTTGCTCTTAGAGGTGAGATGATTATCTCGAGGAAGAATGCTAAGCAGGTTATTTTAACTACATTCTGAAGTTCAATTGTTTCTTGGAGAGACTGATTTTGAACTTGGTGATAAATTTATAGATGAGGTGTGCTTAACAACACTAGCTTACTTATCAGACATTTTCAATCGTCTTAATACATAAATTTAAGTTTACAAGGTAAATCAATAAACCGATTTTCTATAAATGATAAAATTAAGGCATTTACTAAAATAATTGAAATGATAAGTAATAATGTTTCAAATGAAAATCTACAGTCAGTCTTTTCTTAATTTAGAACATTTTGTGACAGAGCATGAACTTCAAATGGAAAATAATATCACCAAAAAACATAAAATACCATTGCTAAATGCTCAAAACAACGTTTGAAGAATATTTCAAAGAAGACTATTCTGAATTTTTTCGGATAAGAAACCCATTCATTTTAGATTTGAACGACATTCCTAGAACTTTAATGAATAACGAAAAAGAATCTTTAATGTGTGATGAAAGTTTAAAAATGCAATTCACTAAATTAGAATTGGATGAGTTTTGGATAAAAATTAAAAATGAATACCCCTCGCTATTGTAGCATTGTTATTTTTAATTCCATTAAAAACTACGTTCTTATTTGTGAAATTGTCTTCTCATCAATGCTTGTAGTAAAAAACAATTTTCGACATAAATTGAATGTTGATCCGAATTTGCATTTGAAATTACATTACCACTGAACCAGACATTTCATTATTAATGTCAAACTTACAAATTCATGGTTCACATTGAATATTTGTTACTTATTTAATTTGTTTATTAATAGATACAATTTAATATAAAGAAAACGAATACTTTTTTAGTAATAAATAAAGAATAATTATATTGTAATATTTTACTGCTTTATTATTTGAAAGAATTGTATTGACATTTATTATATATCTATTTTTATTTATTAGTGGTATGCAACTTTTTAATAATATGCATGAATGGTACAAGAAGAAAAAAGTTTGAGAACCGCTGGTTTAGACACTATAATTTTGCACAAATTTCGATAATTTTTACTCTGGTTAATAGCATTATGATAATACTTCATACGATTGAATTTCCATTAAATAGGCAAAACATAAATAGGCACATCCCCCATTTATTTTTCGGTCTTCCTCTCCACCTCATTTCCATCAACATACATTTATTTTACTAATCTTACTGCCTCAGTCTTTTCTCAATACATGCCCAAGGCATCTTGATCTATACTCCCTCATTTTGTCAATTATTGAAGCTATTCCTATACTACCTTTTACATACATATTTCTCATTTTGTCTTCTCTAGTCACTCCACTCATCCACCTTAACATTCTCATCTCTGTTCTATTTTCCTATCTACTGTCCAACATCTGTTCCATACATTATTTCAGGTCTCACCACTGTCTTATAAAATTTACCTTTAAACCTAATAGGGATTCTTTTGTTATACAAAACACCAGATTGTTGAATAATATATAAATAAATCTATTGTAGCAATAGGTCAAAATTAAAATAATTATATTAATCAGTTATAAAATGTGGACATTGTTTTTTCCCAGTGGATGTACTTAAGAGACTCAATTTATAATTTAAATAACAATTTCATTTATCTAACCAGGAAGTTTATTTTTCATTGTAATTAGTATACATTTACTAGCATGTTCTGATAATATGTAAAATCATTTAAAATTAATTTTAACTTAATAATATATATATATAATGATAAAATAATAATTATATATATTATTTAACTTACTTGAGTTATCAAAAATTTGGTAATACGTTCTGATAACCGCCTACGTTCACTAGATAATATCATTTCCAACATATCTCCTCTTAATTTTTCCATGACTACAAAAATACGCTCTGTTGTTTCAAACATACAATCTAAATTGACTACACTAGGATGTTCTAATTTTCCAAGAATGGCTACTTCATTTTTTAAAGCAGCTTCTTGTTTGGTAGGAAATCTTAGTTTATCAATAACTTTAATTGCCACTGTTTTACCCGATTTTCTATGTTTACCTGAAATAATGTTATAGTAATAAAAATATAAAATATGAATTAATTAATATATTCAATTAATTTCATTAATGAATTAAACAGAATATAATTTTGATCAAAATATTTAATTACACACCTCCATAAACAATTCCAAATTGACCAGAACCCAATACTTCATCAGGGAATATTTGATATAATTGACTCATATCTGTGACATTTTGTTGTTGTTGATTTGTCTCAATAACTGAATGTGACACTATTTATACATATATTTATAACTTAAGTTAAAGTATTATTTTAACAAAGTTTATACTTTTGACACACATTCATTTAAAATTTCTACCATTTCTTAATATATTTAAATTTATCATATCTAATAACTGTTTGCAAATGTACAACTATTATGTTTGTGTGGGTATGTTTTGAAAAAAAAATGTTATTTGTACATATTTCACAAGTCATAATTTTTATTTATTTAAATATTCATTGATATTGGTTACCTACACTTAATTAAATAACTTGAATACCAATAACAACACTTTCATTATTCGGACAAATATTTAACTTACAAGTCATATTTTCATCATGCAGCACAGATTATTTTGTGAATGTTGTGTTCTATTTGAAATACTATTTTTATTTTTATTTTTGCTAGAAAAAAATCATAATACATTTTAGTACTTTTAAAGATATAGAATAACATTTATCATTTAATGCACACAGTTAATTTAATCTATAAATGCATATTATAATTATACGAAACTTGTTAATGCTAAATGTGTTTATCATAGTAAAAATAATAAATTAATTAAGAATATTTTGTACGATAGGTGTTATTAACAAAAATATTTAATGTGTTTTAGTTAACAAAAATACACTAATATTACGTATCAAGTATTATTATTGATGTGCCTAGATAATTTTTGCATGTGCATCTTATTCACTTATTTAAAATAATCAATTTAGACACAGACAATAAAAATGTTTTATAATAAACATTAATATTATATAATATCTATAATCCAACATGGGTTTGACCAGGTTAGGCCTAAAAAATATTTTCAAACTTAGATCGTGCTAATTTCTAAATTCCAATTTGAAGCATATTTTTGTGTATAGATACAAAGATAGTCATATCAGTCACATATTATATAAGGATTTATCACCTAACAAAATTATTTAAAAAATGAAATAATGATTACATTAATTTTATTACACAATTAACTATCTAAAATAATTATATGGCCTATACCACTGAAATGACTTTTTCTTGTATGTAACCTATCCTATGTTGAGGTAATTTTGTATATTTAATTGTTTTTTTCTCAATGTAAATGTATCTGTCCTAATTTTAATTCAATAATTAAAAAAAAAGGTTTTAAAAAATCATTATTGACCATGTTATACTGTTTTTGTAACCGACAACCATGGATTTCTAAAATAGTCAAAATATAGAATGAACAACAAAGAGTAAACAATACAAATAACACAACAATTATAATTTTAGAATAAATGTTTATTGAACATGGATACTATGGATAGTGCAAACAGATGTGAGAAAGTGGAAAAATTTTGTAATAATTTAGTGTCTTTGAAAATGATTGAAATCAATATATATGGTTTTATTTGCTATACGCGAATAATTTTAGTGGCAAATATTAATTTTCTTATTGATATCAGCAGATATAAATGGTGATTAAATCAAAAGCGTAATACACAACAGTAACACACACAAGAAATAAACTATTATTGTGTAAACACGACAGTAGCACTCAAAGGTTTAAAGAAATATTTTTCAAGAATGTTTGTAATATTAAGTAATTAATTTCCAAGTGATATACAATACATTTTATTATGGTTTACTATAACATGTAATACACAACACACAAACATAATGGTATGAGAACACAAGCTTTAAGTAGTGTTATTATACAAATCCTTGTAGGACAGTAGCTAAACAATAAGCAAGTTATATATCAAAGTTGCATATCAAAATAGTGACTTTCCAGGTATTTTAATATATACTAACTTGTTGAATTGGACGGAACCGGCATTAATGCATGTTGAATTATAGATTCCCAATTTTTTTCATCTTTAGACCATACATAATTACTAGAATTTTCTGCATTTATCTCAACAGATGAATTTTCTTCAACACCAACATAATATTCAAGATTTGTAGTTTTAAGTTCAAAACAATGCATTGGACCTAAACAAATTATGTATAATAAAATCTTTATGAATCCAAATTATTAGTTTTAAAATTATTTATTAATAATTCTTAAAAATATTTACCAGAATCTCGAGGAATAGTTGCACTTTCAATTGAAAGTATTTCTGATAAAGGTATTTCTTTATAATACTTTGATGTTTTGTCATTAACAAATAATGTAATTGATTTTGAATCCAATCTCCAATAATGACATTTTCGCTTTAATATAAGTTATTTTGATTACATTTAAATATTATTTATAATTTTCATAGAAAAACATACTTGATTGTATTTGTTGGTAAAATGAATTAACCATCCCTCTTTGATTACTTTGGTTCCACATCGTTTGGTATGTTTGATAGATTGGACTATTCGCATCAATGGAATATTATTACTTGATGAAGAACTAATAAAATTAATTAGTAATCATATAGAAAATTCATCATTATAAATAATCAACAAACTAAATTATTATAAGAAAATATTTTACCCGACATAATTTAAATCTTCTTGAGAAGTACGAATGTTATTATCAGTAAAAGTTTCCTATAAATTATTCAGATATAATATTACAAAATTGAATAAATGTCAGTACATATTTTTGTAAATTAATTTAATATAAATAATATATTTATCATACCATAGTATTTTGTCCATTATGAGAATTTGTTAATGCTATAGATGGAACCACATATGGTGGAGACAAAGTAGTATTTTCACTACTACTATTTTCATCACATTTTGATTCATGGTCAGATTCACTACTAACACCACTTTCTAAATAATTAATTTTAATTAGTTTACTTTGTATTATTAACATTTCATAATTATATAACAACAATTTTATGGGTGGATGCAGATTCAGAAATCAGTTGTGTGCAATAGCAACACTAACTTAACTACTATAAGGGTGTTATAATTATCAATGTACAAACTTCTTTTTCTTCTTCTTCTCCTTCGCCTTCTCTCCCAACTATTTGGGCTCGGCCACCCTGGTCCTACACTTCCACTTAACTCTATCTCCCGCATCTTCTTCACTTACTCCCACCTTCCTCATATCACTCGCCATTACATCCCCCCATCTTTTTTTCGGTCTTCCCCTCCCTCTTTTACCAACAACATGCATTTCCCTTACTAATCTTACTGCCTCAGTCTCTTCCCTCCTTAATACATGCCCGAGCCATCATAATCTATTCTCTCTCATTTTGCCTACTATCGAAGCTACCCCTATACTACCTCTGATATACTCATTCCTTATTTTATCCTCTCTAGTAACTCCACTCATCCACCTTAACATTTTTATCTCAGCTACACTCTTTCTCTGTTCTATCTTTCTACCTACTGCCCAACATTCCGTTCCATACATCATTGCAGGTCTCACCACTGCCTTACAAAATTTACCTTTTAATCTAATAGGGATATTAATATATATCAATGTACAAACTAACCATTTAAGTCAATTGGATAATCACTGATGCAATCTTTTGGCACAAATTCCATACATTTTTTATGTACATTATAATGACAATCTTTGCATTGAACTCCTTGTTTATAAATGCCTTTAAGCAATTTTTTACAATATTGACATATTGTTGGTCTAGTGTATGTGTGTATAACAAATGTATGTGGTATTTTAACAGGTGAAGGTGATCGGCTTTTACTTTTTAATGGTACATTTAATAAATTCCCACTAATTACCTGAAAATTGAAATTTTGAACATATTTTAATATATCAACGATGCAGAGACAAAACAGTATAATAAATGTTTGTGTAATCTTTTATTGAAAAAATAAAGTTAAAAAGGGGATAGATAAATATTTTTTAATCTATATATATATATGGATATTGTTTGTGACTTTGAAATAGTTCACATCTTCATTAAATCATTACTACAAATTAAAAATGTTTTTAAGATTGTGTTAGCGATAATGATGTTTATGTTACAATTATTTAATTTACCTTCATTTTTTGGTATTTGTCCTAAAATTGTATTTTATAACTTTATACCTATAGTTAAATAATTTAAACATTAATACGGATTGCTCAAGATCAAAACCAACAAACAACCATTATTATTACCCTCCGAGATTGTGTTGGTGTTTGCTTATATTAATCACCAAAGATACTAAATTACCAAAGACCATTATTTAAAATTTGTATCCCATATCAAACATTTTAAATTTTTATGCAAAGTATCACGATCTAAGATATGTTTTGTGCCTATATGTATATTATACCTAGTATATGTAGAAAATATAGTTTCACAGAATATTCTGTGTCCTTTGATAGTTCTGTGATGGTATTCTGTATACAAAAAACCAAACCAACCTTTAGAATTTTTTTTTACGTAAAACAAAATTAGTTGACAACCCATTCAAAATTCATTGTGAACTATAGGTTAAGAAACGCGGCTCTATGTAATATGAATTAATAATATATATTACAATCTCAGACGGAAATTGATAACAGCCATAATTATATAGTACACAATTATAGTACATTTAGTACATAATTATACATAATGTCCTATATTAACAACATTCAAAGTATTTGCTTTAATTTATATATACTGTTATTAGTGGTAAAGAATGTATAAAATATCTGACTAATATTATTCATTTACAATGATAATTATTATTATTGTTATAATAACTAAATATTATTAATTAATTATATTTAACTACATTTTTTAGTTTTAAGAGAATAATACTTTAGTTTTAAAATTATGTTAGTGAATAGTAAACTTAAAAGGTAAATGTAACCTAAACTAAGTGAAAGTCTTATTTATAGTTTGTTTATACCAAAATGCTATATATATACATTTATACAAATTTTAAATACTAAATAAGAATATTTGTAAATACAATTTACGTATTGCATTCAACTTTGTATAATCACTATTGATATATTAAATTTTAAATATAAAACAAAAAAATCATTTTTAAAATACAGTAGCATATTTATATTTTAATCTATAGTATATGATATAAATGAAATACCAATATTGTGTATCGTACATAATGTTCCATTTAACCAAAAACTAACTATAAATTAGTAAGTTTATTCCACAAACCACTTAAAGACTGACATAGAGGCCTCGATTTGGGAATAAAGGCGATTGTGTTACAATATAGTGATGAATTTAGGTACACTATGATATGTGGTTAATATAGAACAACTAGTGTTAGATTATGTTCTATGATTATGCCGACTGAAGACGCTCTGTGAGTAATTAAATAAAAGAACATGTAATGAAAATAAATTGATGAATGGAAAATGGAAATTGATAAGACATTAGATAATGTATTATTTAGGGGAGATGACTTGTTTTGTATGATCATTATTCCGCAGGTAAAAAAATTGGTTTGTTATTGGCGCATTACATGTTTTAACAAAATAAAAAATAGGTACCTAGTAGGTATGGTAATTTCATTGTATTGCTATATCGATATAGCCAATATATATGTTATTTTATTTAAACAATTTTTCATATGCAAATTTATAATTTTTAGATTCTGAGCATAACGAGGAATATATTGGTAAAGAGCTGCCTAATAGAAAATGCATACTGTACACTTAGTTGGTATTTTAAAAGGAAAATTTCTATTTTAAGTATACAAGAAATTAAAAAAATAATAGAAAATTGTTATCTCAGAAAATAATATAGGCATTTATAATAGTGCTATATAGTTATAGTTATAACTAGATTTTTCAATAACCAATCAGGTTATGCAAAACAGACGCTAAATTGTCCGTCACATGGTATCATTTTGGTTATTATCTATGTTATAGGCTATTTATGTATTTTAAATATACTTCTAATCAGCACATGAAATTACAAACAAAATAGCTAATAATTAACAATAGTGATACAATAGCAAATACATTCATACAACAATAAATATGAAAATATAACTTACTGATTCGTCTGATACTGCAGATACCAATGAAATATTAGATGGGCTACGTGGTGAAACACTTAAATTTCCTTTGCAATCATTGAGCAGTTTAATTACACATCTCTTATGGTAATTTAAATTACAACCTAATAACACATATTAAATAAATATACAGTAAAATTAATTAAGACTAGTTTAAAATGTAGATTAGGATATTTGCTATTATGCAGTTAGCAGATCTATAATAAAATAAATATAGATACTACTACCGACCAGTATATTTGTAAGCCTTGATAGTAAAATTAATGCAGAAAAACATCTCATGGTCTAGGATATGGATATTTAGAGATTAGAATTTAATCTGATTATAGAGATGATACCACAATACTGTCACTCTATTTG
This sequence comes from Pemphigus obesinymphae, assembly GCA_025469235.1. Taxonomy (NCBI): domain Eukaryota; kingdom Metazoa; phylum Arthropoda; class Insecta; order Hemiptera; family Aphididae; genus Pemphigus; species Pemphigus obesinymphae. The sequence goes on from JAIPRL010000843.1 coordinate 35,044, forward strand.
ATTCCGAGATATCACTCTCAAATTGTATACCTACCAGTCCCTCACCAACATTTTTTATTTCAATTAAAGCTGTGTATACTATATAGTATATACTTACCACTCTCTAAATGTTATAACCATAAACCCATACTATCATCTCACCACTGTATCCAGAAATATCCTAGCCGAAAAAGAGATGGGGGGATATAATGGCGAGTGATATGAGGAAGGTGGGAATAAGTGAAGAAGATGCGGGAGATAGAGTTAAGTGGAAGTATAGGACCAGGGTGGCCGACCCCAAATAGTTGGGAGAGAAGGCGAAGGAGAAAAAGAGTAATAGTTTATTAATTTTATTATGGGTCTGCATTTTAGATGTTCTAATCAGTTATAGTGGATCTCAAGAAACTAATAATTTTGTTCATTATAATTTATAAAAGAGTTTTTTTGTTTATCAAATAAAATGTATATATATTATATATTCTGCACTCTTTGTAATTGATTTTATTTGTATATTTTTCATAATAAATGTATATAATCTATAACTGTAAAAAAAAAAGTACATGTATAAACAGAGATTTTAAAAGGATCTATATATGTTTTTTTCCACTATACTAAAATTTCCATTATAAAAAGTTATATTTTAAATTATTTCTACTCTATATATACATAGGCTGTATGATAAGTACCCAAGTTTAATGACAGTTTGCGTAATTGGCACAATTTCGATATTATTATTTAACATTATCATGCTTGTTAAAATGTCAAGTAGTTTTGTCGAGTAAATTTGTTTTGACAACTTTTAAGAGTTTGAATGTATGTGCTTTTTGAAAATATGGAAAAAGAACAATATTGGTCAATGATTAGATTTCTTTTTTTGGATGAAAAATTGGAAGAAATCAATGTATGCCGTCTATATAAACCAAACATCTTCAATGACCACCATTTGATATTAGTTTAATCAATTTAAATGTGGCCGAACATCTGTTTTTGATAAAGATTGTCAAAGCAATCCAATTAAAGTGACTACGGAAGAAATGGTCGAAAAAATCTATGATATTGTATTTAGCAGATCGCCAGGTGAAGATCAGAGAGATTGCTGACATTGTAAACATTTCAAATGAATGCATACAAAATATCCTACCCGAAAATTTGGGCATGAAAATCTATCAGCGAGATGGGTGCCACATTTAATCAAAAACAAAATCGAATGACAACTTTCCAGCACAGTTTGACATGTTTAAGATGACGTGGCATCCGCATTTGCTCTCTTTATTTATCTAATAAGCAATATAGCAAAATTACATTACGCAAAACATTAAATGTGGTGTCTACATTAAAATTAGAGTTAAAACACCTATTACCAATTTTAAAAAGGAGAATATTTTTTTGAAAATGACTTTTTAATTAAAATTTTGTTTATTAAAGAAGTTCCAGCGTTTTAAGTTTTCCTTTTTTTAAAACATAACTTCGTTGATAAACAATATTTTACAAAAAGGATATGTCATCTTTTAGAAAATATTCTCCTTTTTAAAATTGGTAATAGGTGTTTTAATACCAATTTTAACTTAGATACCACATTTATTGTTTTGCATAGTGTAATTTTGCTTTATTGTTCATTAGATAGACGGAGACAGCAAATGAGGGTGTGACGTCCCCTTAAGTGAAATCCAAAATGATTTTTGGTGTTTGGTGACTGTTGATGAAACATAAATTTATCATTACACACCAGAAATGAAAACAGTCAAAACAGTGAATTAAGAAGGGAAATATGTTTCATAGAAGACAAAAACGGTTCCATCAACTGGAAAGGTCATAGCCATTATTTTTTGGGATTCACAAAGCATCTTCTACACAAACAATTTGGAAAAGGGAAATACATTCATGGGACGGTATTATGCTGATTTATTAGGCCGATATGATGAGAAATTAAAACAAAAACATCCCCCAATGAAAAAAAAATTGTTCTTTCATCACGACAATTCAATACCTTATTTGTCCACAATTTCCACATTAAAACTGGTTGAATTACACTACAAATCACTACCTCATCTATCAATTTCACCTCCAGCAATTTTTTTTATTTCCAAACATGTAAAAATGGATTGATGGAAAGTGATTCATATTATTTGAGGAAGTCATCACCGAAACAGAGATCTATTTTGCAGTTAGACAACATTTATTTTTTGGATAGCTTAAAAAATTTAAAATATCGTTGGATTAAGTGGTTTGAGCTAAAAAGAGATTATGTATAAAAATAAAAATTTGTATTTAAATTATTCGCACTTTTCTAAGTATTCCAATCTTAGCCTCTTTTAGTGTAGTGACACAGAACTATTACTTTAAAATAGTTAAATTTTCATTATTTTTTTTAAATTTCATAAAAATTGCCTATACAGAAAATGTGGATGTTAATGGTTCAATTGATACTCCTAATCTTCTCTTATCGATCTTATTCTTAGCCCTAGTCTACAACAAGAAATTATTCCCTTTTAACGTCTCACCACATCCAATCCTACTACCTATGATTATGTTTTCAGTTATTTAATTATTTTTTATAATATTATACCTGTATGGGTTTGTTTATATAATATTTTCTTATTTGCAAAACTATTTACAATATCACTTCTTATACGCGGCGGCTTGTGGCTTGGACGATAAATGAAATTATTTTATTTGAAATGTAGGAATAAAGTTACTCGCATTATTATATATTAACAGTTAATATGGTCAAAAACAGTTCATCAGTGGAGCTAGCTAAAATACATTTTAAGAAAATGCAAGTGTACATACAATCTTACAGTTAACCCCGAGGTTTTCAGGGTTTTGCCGTTCTATCACTACTCGACACCTTTTATTAGTGCTGTGCACTATTTAAGAGGTTAGCAGGCATCTGGCCCACCACTTCGGAATTGCTTCGCAGCGGCGACATGGAAGAAGAACACCGGTCCGTCTGTGAACACGGACCGTACCAAATTTACCGACAGGGTATCACTCCAACGCTCAATACTTACGACTCTGGTCTGGAGGGAGTCTAACCTACTCCAGCCATATGTTTGGTTATAGACAACCTCTCATGATTTTGCCAGTAAATAATAAATACCATGACAAATACACATTATGTGCCGATTCATTTTTTCTGATAAATCAGTATAGAATATTGCATGAATCAATAATTCAAGAAGTCATTTTATTATAAATTTTATTCTTTTTATATAAATTTTAATGGTGTTCTATAACTTTTATATTTTGAGCCATCACTGAATTTTATATCTTCTATTATATATGTACTTCTTATAAATTGCCTTATATCGTTAAATAAATACAGAATACTGTTAAATACCTGAGCATTTTAAACCTTGTCGTACAATTCCAAATAACATTTGACCACAATAATCACAAAATGTTGGAGTTTTGTATGAATGTACAGCTAATGTATGTGGTTTAATAACTGAGGTCTCGTATTCATCAGATAATAATTGACCTAAACATATAAAATATAAACGTAAATAATTAATGTAAAAATTTTAATACTAGAATTAACAGTTTTAAATTCAAATATGTAGTAACTTATTAAGTAGTAGGGCTAGAATTTTGTAGCAAATGCTTTCTTTTGTTAGTTAGAAATATATCTTCATAATTGACATTAATCGGATTGTAATAAAATACAATTTATTTTGTTTTTCACTGATAAATGTTTTTAATTATTTTTGGTTGTTTTATTTTAAAATTTTACATTACACATATATATATAAATATTGATCATGTAATCATATAATATTAATAGTAATGATACATCTGTTATTGCTGAAAATAATTTGACTAAATACATGGTATTAATGTATAAATTAATAAATGTTCACAATAGTTTACAAAATTTGTTTTTTTTTTTATTATTGTTTTTTTCTTCACATTTACAATGTTGTCTAATAATTTATTTTGCTACAAAACCAGAGCCCAACTTATTAGCATAAAAATATACATCTCAAATTACCTGATAAAACTATTTCAATTATAGTTTCATGACTTATGTCAATAACATTATTTACAGGTATAAGAATTTGATCACAAGAATAATCATGACGGAATAATATAATTCTTTCTGCCAATCGATTAAGGCCATGCTCGGGACACTGAAAATATATCATATATATAAAAATACCCACATTATATACATTATTATTATTAGAGTAAATACAAATTTAAATTAACACATTTTATAATTTCCTATATATACCTATTTAAACTGATTAAGTCTAATAAACTGCAATGATCAATAGATTATATTTCAATTTAATAAATATGATAAATATTTTTACATTAAAATAATATAATAATTAAATATTACATAATAATATAAATGTATACAATATATTGTATAAAAAAATCTAATAATAACAAATAAACCACCTATGTTATTTATTATAAAAATAATAGGATTTTCATAGACTATTAATTATTTATTTCATAATCATATTACCTAATTAGTAATTACTAATTTTCTGCTAACTGGTTATGGAATCATAGAATAAGCAATACCCACTAAACTTTCCATAGTGAAATATAGCATGTATAAGTAAACATACTCACTGAACCTTTTCAAAATGTAGTGACTAAACCTTCGCATATCATCTTATTGATTCAATGAATATGTTAATTGGAACAATAATATATACAAAACTGTATATTATAATATAAACATAGAATAATGTACACCATAATTTCCATAGTTATTTTCTAATTAGCACCCACATATCCACATATTACGTTATACAGAACACTTCGCTATACCAAAAATCTAATGATTGGGAATAATCATGGTATTTGAAAATCACAGGCATTCAAGCCCAGTTCTAGTTGAGTAAAAAATGTTGTAAATATTGGACGGTTCTTAGCAATTTTGGTCATCAATAATATTCTATACATTTCACTAAAAGTGCAATTGGTGATATATAGTGAAATAAAGTCATTTAATTATGGAATTATGATTTTAAAAGTTTTTGAGGGGTAGGAGGTTATAGGTAATTCACATGTAAAGTATCAATCTGTTAGTTTTAGTATTGAGTATTGAGTCTATCTATGACTGATAAACAGAAAAATCAGTAAATTAGATAATTATATCACATTCATTAAAACAAAATCAACTAGGTATACTTGTAGAAATCAATAATCAAGATATTAATATTGCGTATACTAAATTATTATAATGTCCAATACTAACTTTTAAATTGACAAAATCACATGCTGCTTCTTTTAAGGTTTTTAAAGTGAAACAAGATGCATTTAATGTAACTGAATCACGAAATAACCCAAGTTGCAAAATAAATGTAATTTCTTTATTTTCCATGTCACTGAATGTTTATAAATTGTTGCATACCTGTTTTAAACATAAAAAATGTAATTCATTATATTTTATTTTACTCGTGTCAAAAATAGTTAATTATTAGTGCATTTAACCAATACAATACCTATTGTATAGTAATCAGTACAATGTATTTTAAATACGAATTGATATGTTACACTTATTATAGATATTACAAGTGACTCTACCTGTAAATACGTATACAATATTTACTCACTACTTATAGGTAGGTATTTGATTTCAATACATTTTATTATATTAAACTGTAAATTTTTTTTTGACTTATGACTAAGAGAATATAATATACAACGTAAAGTTATGTATTCACTAGATTCAACGCGATCCAAGTATATTTAAGACATATGTCTACGACCATTGGATTGATTCAGTAGAACAGCCAACAATTAAATAATAGGCACAAGTCTTAGGTACGTGAAGTAAAGTATAATGTACATAAATTAGTACAGTCGTACGGATTTCCATTAACTTTCACAAATTGTTATCGAAATAAGTGATAAGAACGAATATGTTATCTACTATATCTATATACAATGTACAAGATGACGTTCCATGACGGCTATCCGGTGGAATTTTTTTTTCCATTCCGCCGGTCTATCCGTATTTTACGTACGATGGTGACCGCCGCGGTCCTCGTCGTCTATTTTATTACCGTTTCTCGATTTTTTAGCCCTCCTATCTTCCGATGCTACCGGATGAAAATCGTCAATGTCATGGAAGCGCGAAATTTCACGATGAAAATATCGTGTCGATATTTGTATAATTAATTCATATAGGTATAGTCGTAACGAAAATTATACAACAGATATTACTGACTCATCAGTCATTCTCCGACTGTCAACCATGTCTATTCTCTGTCGGACATCGTTGTTTAATGAGAAAAAAAAATTTTTTTTTCTAAACATTTTTCGCTAAACAGTTATACACGATAGCTGTCGGTAATTTATTCATCGAATTATCGATTATACCTCATTATAGTATATGTGTTGTGACAATATTATTATAATGTAGGTATACTATTATTATACGCGTTGATTTGGCTGTAGGTACTCGTAATGAAATAAATAAGCCTGACTCGAACCTGAAATGAAAAAAAAAAAAAAAAAATTGACTGGGGAAATTTCTATTCTGCCCGACACACGACCGATAACAATCGAACCCGACATAAATATTACAAAATTATTATATAATAGTATAATTTTACACGATTGTTTATGCTTAGAATATTGGTGGTCAAATTCCATACACAGTTTAATTAACATTTGAAAATAATCACGTTAAATATTTAGGTATTAATTGTCCGTCATCTTATCGTTGCGTTCGTTATATCAAACTGTACAATAATTATTAAAGTATGGTGTGTACGGTAAAGACCGTATAATATTCTCGTCCGGCGCACACATTAAATCGTATCCTATAATATTTTCAACAATATTCTCACATGTTTGATGTTATATTGTGTAATTTCGTCTAATAGCCTGACTTGACCCCATGCACCTGATCTTGCCCAGAAACCCGTTTTCTATAAATAAAAAATAATAAAAATATTTCTAGAATTAGATAGGCACCAATATAAAATATTACGTAACAAACTGTATTTGTTTGTTTGTGGAATACCATTATAAAATCCATCGACCGTGTGTACTATAATATAACAGGTATTTTTATTTTTTTTTACAAACGGGCCAAGGCATTTATACTAATTAGGACTTCTAATTTCTATTGTAATCACTAATACCTATTAATTAAGTATTAATTTTAATGTTTCATCCTCCAAAATGAAATAAAATTTGTGGAATAGGTAGGTGTACCTACCTACCCACTCGGCTTATTTTAGCTTAGTTACGAAATTTTTCAGCATACTTATACCTACTAAATATCTAAATGGTTACACTCTTTTGGCGTACCTATTACTTATTTATTGTTTAATCAATATCAACGTATTTGGTTACACCACGGCTGTAGACAGAACCGTGCGTTCATATTACAACGCTTGACTATATAGGTACTAGAGTTCTACACTTTTACCTGATGTTTGTAGACCATAGTTCACATTCATAATACAATAATATGTACTGAGGTGCATACGTATTAATACGAATCTTTTCGAACGAAACATATGACAATATAATGTGTATGTGTATGGTATAACGAAAATTCAAAGATGATGTTGTATTGAATGTATTAGATATAATTAACAGTCGGCGTTGTTGACGTCAGGACAAGTTGTAACTGGTCGAGTTTTCTACCACGCGAGGTCGTTGTTCCTGTACGCGCGTTATTATTCGGAGATATAAGACGTTTTTCTCATAAACAATAATATTCCACTAGTTTTTGATAATTTTCTGTAATATTTTTTTTTTTTTTTTTCGAAAAAAAAAAAAATGTCGATAAAAAAAGTGTAGGGTGTATTTCACGCACGAATCTGTAATTATAATTGTCAAAATTTAAATTGTGTTGAAAAAATGATAGAAAATTACCGAGAAGTATATTATACCGAATAAATGTTATATACACGGTTCTAACACTAGCGTTTTACAGTTTAATGACCTTATTGATATCTGTTTTCAATTTGTTTTTTTTTATGATAACTAATATAATATTTTTTTTTTTTTTTTGTTTTTCTAATATTTACCGTGGTTTGTGTCAAGTTTTGAGTGTAGGAAAATCACTATCCCTGCATACTTTCATCGTTCAATGTAACATTTTAATAGGTTTCTCTCGATTTCGTGTTTGTTACGGTAAATCATCGTTATTTTGTGTTTGTTTGGCTTATCGCGTACACATTGGAGAAACATCGAACGATAAAAACCAAAAAAAAAAAAAAAAAACAACTGGTAAGCTATCCATATCTGTTAATAAAAATGTCCATTTTTATTCACTAAAATTGTGTAAATTAAACACGACTTTCGTGTGAAATCAATCATTTATGAAGTTCGTCAGTTATTTAAGTAAAATTTGTTTATTGTGTTTTGACATACATAACAGTATTTAAAATGTCTTATGTGACTGGTAATTATATTTTTTTCCAAACTGTTATTTTTATTATTAGGTGTCTCGTGTAGATTGTACCGAACGTAGAATATAAAATACGATTTATGTATAATCATCGTAGACGTAACTTTTTTATACTGTAATATGCTACTTACTAAATATATTATGTTACCGACAACTAGTAATCTATTGAATTTCCAAGTACAGTGAAGTATTCATTTGTGGATCTACTAATAATGGATCCTACTTAATATCCGTAAGTTGTAAATTCCACTGTAGAAATGCACATATTATGATATGATAATATTGATGTTGTTTTTCAATTATAGATTTCGGCCCCAACAATATTATTATGTTATTTTCAAACTTATTACAGACACTAGTGTCACAAACCTATTCACATATAAGCGATAATTGTTAGGTAACACATATATTGTATGTATGATAGTCGTTAGCTATTATCGATTACTGGGCCGATTACTAGATTTTAGTTATTATTTACATTAAGTCTGTATGAATCTGTAAGCGAAAATGATCAATTACCTACTGTGCAAACAAAAAAAACTAGTTAAATAGTTAAAAATTCTGAAAGATTTTAAATTCACTAAAAGTAAACATTAAAAAGAAGTTGTTGTTTAACACTGAAGATGAGAGAACATTGTTTTCGAAATACGTATTTGTTAAATAAAAACAAATTATTTTGTAGAAACTGGGTATTTATTTATATATATATATATATTAAAGAGAAGTTTAGCTATATTTCTTATATTTTATTAATTTGTTGCTTTTAGATATATTATAGTTCTGAATAGTTATACCTAGCAATAACTAGTATTATTATTTTAGTATTGTATCTATACATATTTCTTCTTTATACTATTTATATAATTCAAATAATTGTCATCATGAATAATGAACAATAAAGTTTGTGTATTGATTGCTGGTATGTTTGAACTATATGTGTTTGTAAAGAATACTTTGTCATCTAATTGGAGAAAATATACATTTTAATTTAATAAAGGAATCTGTTTTACATATAATTATTTTTTATTATCTGTATTACAAATATTCTATGTGTACCTATTATACAATGGGTACTGATTCTTTAAATTAAAAATATGATAGTCTTAAATGCCGATTCCCTTATTAAAAAACTCAAATGTGGTCACTGTGTGTTTCATAGAAACTTACACAGAATTTCAAGGTAGATGCAATTATTATTTTTATCAACCCCATTTCCCCAAACAAATGGCACACAGATCCATTGTGTATATTTTTTAACTAAAAATTACTATTACCCTGAAATTATTTTTTGATTTCAAAATGTATTCATTTAACCAAATTATATTTATATTGACATTATATCATTTTTAGTAACCCAATCAAACTCGAATCAGCCTTTTAAAATCACGTCAGTCTGGTCAGTTATACCAAAAGCACACCCCTGTACGTCTTTGGCGTGTTTTTTGATTCCAGTAACTTGTTATTTTAGAAATAAATTAGAACGTTTACTTAATTATAGATAAATATTTTATGATTTACGAAACTAAATTTAATATTTTATTTTCTTAGATATTAAAATTACCTTAAAATGTACAAAATAAATCAATTTATTTTTAATAACTAGTGAAGTAATATCATTTTTATCAGATGGGCAATTCAAAGTAACAAAAAGGGTCAGTTTTCAAATGATTGTGGTCCAGATCGTAAATTTGTTTTTTATTATTAAAACTAATTAATTAGGTACCTAATATATTTTGTATATAAGATATGTTGATGACATAAAAATATTTCATGGAATCGAATCTCCCAAAAATTGTCTTATTTTGCAAAAGGATCATGATAAATTTACTGATTGGTTACTAATATTGGCTTTACTCTCAATCTTAACAAGTGTTTAGTAATTTCCTTTTCCAGGTAACTTTAATATCTTCACCATTTCTACTTAATGGATCGCAGTTCCAACGTGTATTTATCATTAAAGATCTTAGGATTATTACGCTTCCACCTTTTCCTTTAAGTATCACATTACTGTGGACAGAGCATTAAAAGTTTTAGGCTTCTTTATATTTCATAACTGTAAAATGTTTTCTTTTTCAAATTGCCACTGTACTTTATACTAAGCACTTGTAAGATCTTTATTGAAATATGAAGTTATCGTTTGGTATTCTTTTTCTTATAAAATACCGTAATCGGCTTGAAAGGGTTAAAAGCAGATTTTTAGTCTTTACAGACTATATTTTCAAGTTACTTGTACTCTCATGATTACTCCTATATTTGTGATTTTCTAAAAATCCAAACCCTCTTATGTTGCCATATTGATGGTAGCCAAAATTTAATTAGAGATATATTTAGTGGGTCCCTGGATGTTCCAAATCTTCTCAAAGATATCCCTTTTGAAGTTAGTACTCGTTTAATATGCTACCTATTAAAAAATTGTATGCGTGTAGTATGCTACTTATCCTAAATTTTTAATATTCTTTCAACGTACCCCAACATACAACACTATCTTTTAATTTGGGACAACTATGAAGTTTTGGCAGTAAGTTTCTTTCTTGAAGATAGTTAACACATGTTTTTTCATTAGATATTACATGCCCATACAAATATGAATATCGATTTATTTATTCATTATAATATGCAGTGGCGGCTTGTGTGTAGGAGCGATGGGGCGATCACCCCCCCCCCTCTAAAATTGTACCTAAAAAATTACTTATTAACAAGTTAGATAAATATTGATTTAAAAATTAACAATTATTTATATTTACATTATAATACATTTTCAAATCATTATTATCGAAAGTAAAAATCGTTTTCCATTATTTTGAAAACATAAGGTAATCAGAGTTTAAGAATATATATGTCTACTGTTGAAGTAGGTACCTCCTATTATACATCTGTGTGGCTATCGAGTATCCAACAGCGCTCGGCGCTGGGGCAATGTTGACAATCGCCCGTCATATGATCAAAACACAAAAACATAGGATGAGAAATTCAGTAATAATATGGTTGTCGGAGCGATAGAAATAAACGTGCGTGTGGACCATAAATTAACGTGTATTTACCGTGTGTTCATGCATATTTCTATATTTCTTTATTATTTATTTAATTTATTCTTTTATTATATATATACGTATAAGAATTAATTTTATTATTTTATAATTTTCGTTTTTTGTAAAACGTATTTATATTTTTGTTTTTCTATATGGTATTAATTTTTATTTAATAAATACGTTTTAAATTGGTAGGTACTAATTATTATTGTATTCTATGCTTTTTAAAAATTAATAATTCTTAATCGCCTTTCTACTTTCAAAGCCTACAAGCCGTCACTGATAATATGTAAAAATAAAAAAATAATAAAACTCACGACGCAAAAATGCATACACTGACACAACACAGACTAAAATAATATACTTATAAGTAAGTTTTCGTTGGTGGACATTTACCAATTATCATAATGGCTATTATAGTATTGAATGACTGTTATCATAATGACTCAAGTCACAGGTACTTTCTCGTATTAAAAAGAAATAAAAATATAACATATGTTATTAATATATAAGAATATGCCATTTTTTGAATATATCATGTTTTTTGGTAGATAGCATACTACACCAATGAAGTTGTGGTAGGTAGCATATTAAACGAGTACCTTAAAGTCCACTCCTATTCTATACGTCACTAGCTTCCCTTTTCTATTCCCATCCACACCATATCGTATGGTCAAAACCATCTTTTCATTGTATTCTTCGAGTCTTCAACTCTGTATATTGATTGTTTTATGTAATATATATATATATGTTGTCTTTTTAACCATGTTCTCCCTTTAATTATATTAAAAATAATTATCTATGTATTACTTATTGTCTTATTAATTGTATCATTTATATTTTTAAATTTTGTATATACTTGTACATACTACATTATAAATTGTCGTTTTGCGTTTAATATTAAAATAAATAAAGGTAAGAAAAGATAATCAAAATAAAATTGATCTAGCTATATTTAGATATTTTATGTATTAATTGTAATACATTTTAGGTTAGACATAGTTGATTTATTCATTCTATATCCTAAAAATATAACACATAGTATTTAATTAATATTTTATCTTATTTATGATAAAAATGTAAATGAAAACAAATTGAAGTTCACTTTTGATTTAAGACTTCTAAATGTTTTTATAATAATTTATATTAAACTCATAATACTTGTAGTTCGTATGGGATTTATAATAGAGTAATCAGTAACATAAGATGTGCATACTGGACAAGGTTCTTTTTTTTTATTATTGATGGCAGTAATCCAGAAAAGTTGCCCGTAGGCCATATCATATTATATATATACTTTAAACATTAGTACAGATAAGACAATATTACTTAATGTTATATCTATCTGTTAATACTATATTATACATTAATTAAACTTCCTACTGTTACTATACATTATAATTTTTTTAGTTATTATCAATCTATTTAATTAAAGAGTATTTTTAAAATATAACAAAATTATTAGGTACATCCTTTTAATTTTATATAAAAGCATTAAAAATAATAGTTATTAAATATCAAATTAAAAATTAATTTTTCAGGTGTAGACCTATGGTAGATTAAACGATCTTGTCAGGTTTTTCTCAGACCAGACACTTTTGAAAATATCAATGCGGCCTACAATTGAGGACAATATGAGTTCATTGGCACCACAGCAATATTGTTTACGATGGAAGTATCATCATTCAAATTTACAAGCTATGTTTTCTCAACTTTTAGAACGTGAAAGTTATTGTGATGTTACATTAGCTTGTGAAGGAAAAACACTTAGGGCTCACAAGGTATTATTATATTTTATATAATTTACTTATATATTTACATATAAATATATATTTTTTCAGGTTATGCTTTCCGCTTGTAGTACTTACTTTGATACTATATTGTCACAACACGATGAAAATAAGGCAATAGTCATTCTCAAAGACGTAAAATTTTCAGATATTCAAGCTTTAGTTAGTTTTATGTATAAAGGAGAAATTAATGTCGAAAATGTATGTAGTTAAAATTTCAATTTTTCTTATTATATTATAATATATGATGATACTATTTATTTAAATTATAGACTGAGCTTTCTTCATTGTTAAAAACTGCAGAAGAACTGAAAATAAAGGGCTTAGCTGAAGTATCTTGGAGAGCAGACCAAGAACCCCAAAATCAAAGTTTTAATTTAACTACAGGCGAGCCAAATATTAGCAAGAAGAGAAAATTAGATCCAGTACCTGCTATTATAAAAAAAGAATTTACAGAAAAAGTCCGTTATTAATAATTATGTTATTCATATGTTATTAATTACTATTATCACACTTAAAATCTTTAGGAAAATTATGATACAGATGGAATAGCAGAACTTGAAGACGAATCAGAACCTGAACAATCAATCTGGGAGCCAGAAACACAACATAATATTGTTGATACTGATATAATTGAGCTTCCTAAATCAACAGTGAGTTAATTTATAATTGTACAATATTAAATAGAAAAATAACGGTGTTTCATAATTGAGTGCGAATATCATTATTTAGGTTGAATTACGTGCGCGGTTATCTCGCGACAGTAGAATTGTGTGTCGCAGTTTTTCTTTTTTAATTTATTATTTTATAATTTTATTTTACATATTTTTAACTTTTATCTTTTATTTTTGCATATTTAATGCATATTTGTTAATTTTTAGTGCATATTTTTGTTTTTAGTTTATATTTTTACACATTCTTATTTAAATAAAAATTTGTTAAATTACGTAAAAAAAATCATAAGTCTCAAAACTTTCCAACGTAAATAAAGTAGACCTTATCTACAGGTTTTATCTACTTTATTATATTCGGTCGTTATTTTTAATAATTCGTACATTTTCAATGTTTATGAATGTATTTTGGACTAATCCCATTCCTTGGAGAAAACCCAAATTACTATCAAATTTAAGCAGTTATTTATTCAAACTTTTACGCTTGCATTTTAAACCTTTCACGAAAAATATGTGCACGCAATTTGGTTGTCGACCAACAACACTTTTTTTTTTCACAATTCTGATGCGGTAAAAAATAAAATATTGATTTATTATAATTGTTAGATAATATCTTTTTTAAATAGTATAAGTATATACAATTTTCAATTTATTTGGTAATAAAAAATAAAGGTAGTACCTATCATTTGTATTTTATTTTTCTTAAAACATGATCAACAATTTATTTTAAAATGATAGCCTATAATTTAAATTTCAAGAAATAATTTTTCAGATAATATTAATAATATTCTAAATAATTTCTTATAACAGTTTTTTAATTATATATATTTAATAATTTTTATTGTTTATGGTAGGTAACAATTATAATTATATATTATTATTATATTATGATAATCATCTAAAATAAATTTTATTAAAATAATTTTTCAAGACTGGTACAGCAAATGTAACATTGGTAACTGAAGATGATAAAACAACTAGTATCTCCAATATCAGTCAAAGCTTTGGTGAACAACCAGCACATGTTCCGGGTATAATTAAAATTAGAATTATTTTTAAAGGTTAAATTAAAATATTTATACTTAATTATTTGTGTGTTTATAGATTTAAGCCAATTTTCTGATGTAATGAAAATGAATGACTATCTAGAGTCAGGTGGCCGCCGCCCACAATTTTGGGAGGAACCTTTTACTAAAAGACTTATGGAAGCAATAAAAAATAAGGAATTAGAAATGAAAGTGGCTGCTGAATTAATGGGAGTTTCTTATGGAACACTTTATGGTCGTTATCGAGATGCTTATGGCTGTTTAAAACATCCATACAGGTAAAATATTAATATATGTTTTTACTTAAAGTCACCTAATGTAATAATATTTTATAGAGTTAGAGATTTCTGGCTGGAACAAGGTCCAGCCGATGTATTGGCAAAATTACAAAGAAAGGAATTAACTCTATTTCGTGCAGCAGAAATTTTAAATGTCACAGTAACAACATTAGCTAATTATTTATCAACAATGAGACAAGGAGATAATCCTCTTGGAGCTAATGCTACCATGAGTGCTAGCGATAGATCATCATTTAGAATTGATGTATCTGAAAGTGATAGAGAAATGTCTGATGAAGATGAAAATAATGACGAAACTGATAATATTATAACAGCAAGTAGTAACATTCAATCTCAACAAAATAACCCAGACATCACATTTGTACCAGGTTCAGGTACTATGTCTAAAGTGAATAATTTAAATGGTAACTAGCAAATTACCTACGTAATAAAAATCGAATACTTGTTCTAAATTATAATTATATAGCGGTTCTAATGGAAACTCTGCAAAATACATTTTAATTTATTGTAATGTACTATCTGTTTTTGTTTATTTTATTATTTATCAATCCATATAATATATTATAGTGAAACCTCTATACAGCAGAAATCTTAAAAAATAAAACAAAATAAAATATGTTTATTAATTAGGATTGTCATAAAAAAGGTTTCATTGTATCTTTATATCTATTCATATATCATATCCTAATGTATAGCATTTGGGACCGTTAAGATCGCTGTACTCTAAATCAATTAATAATATTAGTATTTGTATTAAAAAAAATATTGCAAATATTATTCAATTTGGTGCTAATTATTCATGCATTCTTCCAATTATTAGTTTTTGGTTCAAAATTTTCTAATTAATAAAAGTTTTTTTAAACATTATTTTTTAATTATTGATATTGAATATTTTATTTATGCTGTTAAACTTAAATGTATAATATAATATCTTATTTACAACATTTAGAAAAGTAGTTAAATCTATTAGTTGTTTCTGGTGGGTGATTTGTCAATTATGATTACTAATATGCACTTAAAATTCAATTTTTACAAATTTTGATCATTAATGATATTAATAACATGATAAAATATGCGGTTTTTGTATTTAAATTACAGAACTCTAAGTATAAGAATAAATTTTTAATTTTGATCAAATAGAAATTTAGATAGTAGTTATTACATTATTAGATACCTACAACTTTTACGAAATTACAATATTATGAATTTGATATTATTGAATTAGTAAAGTATATATTATTATTATTATTATATTAATTATATGGTATTATTCTTATAATATTCTACATTCATTTTCTCAGTCATTTATTGTATTATTTTATAAATATATATTTATAAAATAATACAATAAATATATATATATATTGTTTTAATTTAAAATAATCATACAGTTAAGTAATACTTTTTTAAAAATTGAATTGTTATCAATATATATATATTATTTAATAGCAATCTGTATTTTAACTTAATATCCTGATATAAGATATTTTTTTGAAAATGTTGATGTTTAAAAACATATTAAACAAATAGTTTATTATTTATTAGCATTTAAAATGTAGAAGAGTAGTGTGAAGTGTGAAGCAATACTGTTTTGTCTTTATCTGAACTAATAATTTTAATAATTATAAATACATTTTAGGTTTGATATTTGATTAATATACATTATAATTTTTAGAAATGTATTTTGTGTCTGGATATGAAGTTTAAAGTATAGGTTGTTGTTGAAACGAAAAATTTAAAAATTATTTAGGTAAATAAGTAGCGTTTTAATTATTTCAAATTAAATTTAAAAAAAATAAAAATGATTGAGAAAATTAATATAGAACATTTTAAACAAATCACTTTGTATATAATATATATAAAACATATTGTGATTTTATTGGGCGTTTATTATTTAACTAAATTAAATATGTTAGTTTTATATGCATATATATAATTTAAAATAAGGAATAATTAGAATACTAATATTTTCTATCAAATAATGCTAGTAATATTTTATTATTAATTTGTATCCAACAATTAATGTTGATCAAATATAAAATTACATTTTTAAGATTTGTCCATAAGAAGATAATAAAAAAAATTCAAATACTATTTGTGCTTGAACATATATTATTGTAATAATGAAATATTTTCTATTCATTATTCATAAATAATTTTAAAAAATTGCTTTATTTAAAAACACTAATGTATTACATAAACATTTCAATTTATTAAATATTCTGTTTAATTGTGGTAAAAACATAATACATACTTATATAATGATTTAAAATTCCTGGTTTTGAAATGTACCACATTACATTTTATAAAATATAATATTCATTTATTGATAATATACTATATATATTGATTTTTAATAATTTTATAATATATATATTTATTCATAAATTATAATATATTATTATATATATATTATTTTTAATAATAATTCAATAATAACAATATCTAGCAAATAACATGAATTTTATACATATATTTATTATTTTTATTACTTATCTCATGTATATTTTATTTGTTTATTTCAAAATTAAAAATATATTATATTAATTAGTACACTATGCGTGTGAGTTACATTAATAGTTATTGTATAATTTTTATGAAGCAAACAATTTAATTAGTTTAAATGTATTTATTCTATCATCATTTTGAAATAATCATATCTCATAAAAATAGCAGGTCAAATTGAATGCATTTTATTATTTAATATAATAAATATCAATACCAGGAATTTTTTTACATATTTTATTAAATCAGCATAAAAAAAATGAACAAAATTAATCTTGAAATTTTACTGTGCAATATCAATCATAGTCCTAATTAATAGATTTTAAGTCTGATCAAGAAATATTTATACATTATTATTATTATTATTTTTATTAATAGTGCTGTAAATATATTATTATATATTACAAAATATTATAATTATTATCATAATATAAATAATATCGGAGTTTGTCATAAAATAATATTTTTAATTTTATTAAAATGTATGTAATTACAAATATATATATATATATATATATGTTTATAAATATATATATCTTTATTCAAGACTTGAAAATCCCAGACTAGCTAAAAGTTTACTATCTAGATATTTATACACTTATAAATATATATTACTTGTATATTTTTTTTATACATTTAGGTATACCTAAATTTGTTATAAATAACAATACTATATAATTTCACAAATCAGTTTACATTATGCACTTTAATTTTTAAATTATTTGCAACTATATTTGCAATATACAATACATGCATATAAAGGTTTTTTTTTATTGTTTCACGTGTTCCTAGAATTTAATTATTATAATTTTATTTAAGTAAAATGACTATAAAATAATTGAGTATGTGGCTGAATATAATCATATTTATAATATTTTCACACAAAATATGTTTTCTAGTTTCATATAATTATGCTATTCTGATTATAAAAATTTAATTAAAAGAATCAGTTCATTATAATAGTTATTTTATTAACAAAAAATAGTTTTATTCAGCCACATTTATGAGTTAACTAATTTTGTTTTATATTGTGTCAATAATAATTATTATTTAAGGCGTGATTTTTTTACTATTTATTTTAATTTTATTATATTAAAATTTTTACAAGTTAAAAGTAAAAACACACAAAGCCACTTATCTAAAAGTCAAGTACATTTTGATATATTTTTCTTTATCTAAGAAGTAATTTTCTCTTTTAATTAGAATTTAATACTTTCAATAACTGGGTTATTTTTATATTATTAACCTTCAATAAATAATTATAATAGTAAGTTTTTACAGGTGAACGGTCTGAAATTCTAATTTTATATATACCTATATTATAATCGTTAATATTTTCAATGTATTCGAATATTTGTTTGTATTTGACAATTGTCAAGATAATAATTCACTACTTATAAAATTGTTTAAGTTGATTAATTTTTTTAATTATTTATTTTTCTAAACTATACATTTATCAATAGATTTACAATTTTACGAACAACTGTATTACGTACATACTAAACAGAAACAATTCAAATTAATAATTTTTAAAATTGTAATTAATAAACCTTAGAATAACTGGTACACTATATCTTTGGATGAGTTGGCATAATATACCTAAGTTATTTTTAATATTATTAATATTTGCAACGTAATTTGATGATATTGTAAAAGAATTTTTTTTTTCTAATGTTTTAAACTGTAATTTTTCGCGAAATATTTATAATTTTATAAATCTATTAAATGTGTACTTATATAGTTAAAAATAAATGGAAACAACGATAAATATTGAATATATTTAGACATTTTTTTTTTTAAAATATTGTGACTGTGAATTTTAGATTCGGAGTAAAGCAAGGAGTGTATTAATTTTACAAGGGTCTATATTTTTTTATATCTACCCAAAAATTTAACTGTATTTCTAGATCAGAAATATAAGATCGTAAGTTAGGGAGTTAGTTAAGATTAATGAGTACTGTATAACTGTATCAATAAAATAGTTTCTGTTTCTCTGCAGTATTTTAGTTTTATGCGAGTAAATAAAATACAGATGTTACATAATATGATCTTGTAATCTTTAGATAATAATTCCCCTATTATTAAAAAAGGCAATGACTAGATGCATTCAATATTAAGAGGTAAATATAGTGTGGATGTTTAAACATATATTTTTGAGTACCCTTCCATCCTACGAAATGTATACTTTTTGAATGAAGTATAGCTACTGCTATACTTATTCAGGTTAAGACTGTCCACTCAACCGGTCACATTCAGACATAAATGTTATTGACAATTAGTGCTGTTATTGACCGTTGCGACACAACAAGATGTATATGTAGTGAACTATATTATCACATCATTTTCACTTGCTTGCGTGCATATAACATTGTTTTATATATGTTTTTTGTTAATTATTTTTTGTAAACACAAAATTTGTATTTTTACATTTGTTTTTAATTATAAGTATTTTAAAAAAAAATACCTATGATATAAATTAATATTCTACTATTCACAATCTAATGACATGCATTTAAATTAGGTACAATAAAAAGTACAAGTAAGATTAAGTATGAAAGGGCAGTATTGATAGTGTATTTATTATTAACGTATTACTGTGTAGCAACTGAACACCAGTTGCGTGATTGTGTATAATATAATGTTTTTATAATCATCTGTATACACGAAGGCGGTCACCAACTACGTTGAGGAATAACGGATGCCGACTATGGCCACCAATCATAGAGCACCCAAATATTGGCTGAGGGAGGGGTCAGACTATTCCGGCGTCTCAATATGCATGCACGAAATTGGATGGTCTTAACCTGAATGGAGTATATAGTATATATATATATATATATGATCTATCTGTATATTATATATAAAAACAATACTCATACTAAATATTACAGAAAAAAAAAACAAGTGAAGAAAATATAAATTTTTCAAATAATTACCATATTAAATTTAAGAGGTTTAATTTTTATTACTAGGTACAATACCAAATATTTTGTATAAAATATCGCATTATAATTTGAAAGAACAAAAAAGTAATTTGTAAATAATACTTCAGCTTTGTTCTTCTTGTGAAGTTTTTCAATTGGTGTTGTTATCAACATAGAGCACAATTTTAAATGTAAATGTTTATTTATAATCGTGACTTAGAATCTAGACTTGATATCCATGAAAGGTTATGATATAAATAAATAACAAATATCAAAAAGATAAAATATATGTATAATACTTAGGTACTTGTGTTACAGAAATTATGTAATACAATATACCTGAATTATTCATATTTTCTGATATATATATATATATATATGTCGGAGATCTGAGTATCTGACAAATGTATTCATTTGTGTTCTATTTAATATTTTGAGTGTAGTGAGTGAGGACAATTATTGGTTTTACAGTGATATATATTTTTATTTTATGTATGTAATTTTCGAGAAAGAGCTTTCTGGTGGCAAATTTGATTTAGTTGGTACTTTAAAGAGATAATTTTTAATTTTCTAAGTAGTTTTCTTTACCTTAAACAGGATTGTCACAAAAAATGGAATTTAAAATTCCTTGAGTAAAATAAAATGATTTCATTGTCATACTTAGAGCTTCCAAATTTATTTTTTAAATCTTTTAGATTCTGAGTGGAGCTAGGAAGCTAGTGGTTTTATAATAATATTTATTTATTCATTCTTTTTTTTTCTCTTTATTATTTCTTTTTTACAATTTTCAAAATATAAACAAATGATTTATCATTGCTTTTAAATTCAATATATCTACCACCAGTATTCTACCTAACGAACAATGTCCTTCCATTCACTGACCGGATTTTTATTATTTATTAGGCACTAAAAAATACAAATATACTTTCATATTTTAATATGTTATTGTTAATTAATAAAAACATAACTTATAAAAATGTTCTTACTAAAATGAATAATTCTTTTTTGACACTGGCATTTATATATTAAATGTTTTTCTTTCTCCGAGACAGGTTATAGTTGTATTTTAATGTTACCTTGAAGGAAATAATCATTAAAAACTTTTTCATGTATGAAAATTAATATAATTTTGATTTTCCGATTACTGTGGATATTGGATACTAATTAATTTTAGTTATAATAAATTAATATTATATCATTACTGATTAACATGAAATATATATATATATTGTCATAAAATGTTAACAAAATTTTATTATAAAATAATAAATATATTTATGAGAGTGAACATGTTTTTGGGTAGAAATAATTGAGGAGTTTCAAGTAAAAAGGTTTCTGGTAGCAAATTTATTCTAGTTTATACTTTAAACAAGTCATTTTTCAATTTTTCCAGTAGATTTACTTTAGCATAAAAAAAAAAATGGCCAACCATTGTTATAAATTAGAAAATCATAATTTCAGAAACTTAAAATATAAACTAAATACTGAAGTAGTAAAAATATCTAATGTTTTACCATCATTCAGTAATTTTTAAATTTTATTCTAATTAGTTTTTAAAACTGCCAATTTTTGATTTCTCAATCATTTTAGTGTATCTAAAGGAAAACTATTTAAAATAATGGTAAATTGTTATAAATTGGGAAATAATAATAATAGGTAATAAAACATTATTGAACTTTTTTGATAGTAAATTGGTTCCAATTGGTACTTTGATGAGATAATTTTTTAATTTATTCAAAACATGTTTTCTTTAGAATAAAGAAGACCTTTTATAACGGAAATATTTTATAAATGTAAGAGCAATAACAGAATAATTAACATTGTCATGGTTATCTATTTTTAATTATTACACTGAAGCCCTGTTCAAAAGAAACCACGAGATTTACACTTTACCTATAGACTATAGTACTAACCCGGTTGTCAAAACCATCTGTCATTACCTGTATTCAGGTGCAGAATATTGATATACTTGTGTAAGAAAATTGAATGAATGTCCTTTTTTATCTTTAGGTATGCATATTATTCCTATGATTAAAATTTGATATTAACCCCTTGGTATCTATATTCTTCAACTTGGTTAAATGAGTAGGTTTGAGGGATTTTGCATAATCAATCATTTTCTGTATAGGCGAATGTTACAAACCTCGCAATTTCATTATTAATATGAACTCTAAAGGTATACCTATAATATATATATATGGGGAAGTACGGGGACAAAAGTTAAAAACAACAAGTTATTTTCACAAATTACACGGTCCTGAACCTTTCACTTTGAAAATTCATATATTCGAAGAAGAATTACCTAATTCATGAATACTACGAAAATTCGATTTTAAGCTAATTGTGTCAATTATGATATTTAGGCGGAGTTAAACTTTAGTTTTATGGTGTACTTCTAACAGTTCTAATAATTAATTATATAATAGGTATAGGAATTAGATTTATTTTAAAGATTGATTTGGTTATTAGGATAAATAAATCAGTGATTTTAAAACTTGAAAATAATTTGTTAACTTAATTTATATTTTATAATAACATGTGTCTTTGACCAGGAACTAATGCTTTGAATTCACTGATAACTTAATTTATATTAAATGAAACCAATTCTTGATCCACAGTAAGTAACATCAGTGTGTCGAGTCTTTTTTGACACATTTTCGATTGTAGTTTCGACTTGACTATAGTTAGTTTTTTTATGGTAAAATTGATTCCCCCTGTATGTATACAACATATACAATTTCGAGTTCCTTTGCATCCCACTCGTAACATTGCTCCTTTCTCTAATAAACCACTAACACGCTGTATGACAAGCTAATTTAAACACCTTCTATATTATATAATTATTTTATTTTTGTAAACTTAGTGTTTTTTTCTCTCTTGTTTTTGTATGGGTACATAGTTTGTAATTTGGGCTTTCGCCCCATTTAATTATTATAAATAAATAAACATATAACATATTACAATGAATATTTATATAATATATAAAATACCATTATTTTTTTCTTTGAATTTAACCTGAACTCCACCTATTGATCCTAAAATCTTTCACGCACAATCAAAACAAACAGACAATATTTTACCAGCATATTATAAGATTTTCAATAACTACAGCAAGTTCATCAAAAATATATTGAGCATTGACCTTCTTTAATCTACACAATCCAACAAGTGTTCTACCAGACAATTCTTTTCGTTGTAAAAAAAACCCTTAGAACTATTAACATCTGTTTGTGATGATCAATGTCACTTGGTATCATCTGAAATTATTGATGACTTGTATTTAATTTTTGGTATTAAAGATGACATAATTACATTTTGCATACTGGTAATTATAACATTTTGAGTAAAATGACTAAGTGTGTAGCATACTATGTAATTTAACACTTAATAAAAATACTAGGAAAATCACAAAGTGACCTCTATAGTAAGTACAAACTTGAATGGATTTGCCATCAAAAATGATTAAGAATCAATATAAATGGTCATCAAATTTTCAACCACTGCCCGATTAAAATGAAACAGTAGAACACATATTATTATTTATGAGTACTACATCTACATGTGTAGTCTTGTTGTATTCGACATAAGTACAGTAATCAATAAAGGCTCTATTAATAAGTAAACCAAGTTTTGACAACTATAACTTTTTTTTTTAATTTTTGAGTCTATATTTTAAAATAAACATAAAAGAAAACTATCAAAACCATATATGTAAAAATTGGCGTACCTATTTGTCAGAAATGTTGTTTTTATCTATCAATGTTGTGCATTTTATTTATGACAAAACTTTAAATTAAATTAATTTTATTAAATTTCATTTACAAATTAGATAAAAAAAAAAATATAATTAAATTTTGTATTTTTATTAACATATTATATTCAGTAAAACTTTTGCTCAAAATTATGGTATTTTTTTTTAATTTGTTTTTGTCCAAGGTTTTTAAAAATAAAATATGGTAACCTTACTCTACAGAATATATAATTATATTTTACCAATTTAAATCTATATTGAGAGTAAATTTTATTGCTGATGTGAAAGGTAATGATGTAAGAACTAAAAGTTGTTATCTTTTTTTTATTTAGTGCATATTTTGTAGACCTGCATAAAATGACTATGTAATACTATATGCCATTTTAATTTAGCTGGCTACAGTTATAATCATTCACTACTTGTTCAAATTCATAATATAAAAAAAACATTTTTATGAAAATTAATTCAATTCAATATAATACTACACAAATTATATAGTTCAAGTTGATATATATATATATATATAACATTGAATTAAATAGTGTATAAAAAACGAATTCAATTTATATAATGTTAACAAGTTGTAGATAATAATATAAAATACTATTAAGAGGATGCTACACCCACATTTGCTTTCTCTATCCAACCAACTGACAATATATATAGGTATATGTTCAGCATTATTATTACAACTTTGTAAATTCTAATATTAGAGTAAATTTCCCTATTACAAAATGTATAGTCGAGATTATTATTTATGTCGTAGTCGTCTTATTTTGATTGTAATAATAAATATATCTTTTTAAATTATTGAAGTTTAAAATAGTAATATCTCTACAAAACTAAAATTTCAGAAAAAATACGACAACTTGGCATAAATAATGATCTCATCTATACATTTTGCAATAGGTAAATTTACTCTAATGTTAGAGTTGATGAAGTTGTAATAAGAAAGCCAAACATATATTTCCTATATTTTCCGTTAGTTAGACAGAGAAAGCAAATACAGGTGTAGTGTTGTTTTAAGAATGAGTTATGGACGCAAAGTATTGTAATATGACCATTGATTACATTTTAATCAATGTTACTATTAATAACTAATAAAATGAGCTTTTGTTTAAAATTGTTTAACTATGCATTATCTAATAATTTCATTAAAATCATTTAGACATTTAAAAACTCATGGTTAGTAAAACCATATGTAATTTGAGAAGAGATTACAGCCTATATTATCTTGTTATTTGAGAATTATATTAATATAATCTATGATATCACAATATTACCGTTTATTCAATATAAAATATAATATGAATGTTAATTGCCAAAAAATAATTTACTATATATTATATTAAATATTTTTCAGTCTTCATATCAACAGATTATTGATCTTTGATAAAAAAAAAAAAAATCTATGGGTCAGAAACAATGAACATTATTAGGTACACACACACAATAAGTTGATCCATGTTATACATTTTGATTTAATTACAAAATTCATATAAATCAAATAAAAGCTTATATTTAGCTAAAACTATTAAAATTAAATTATTGAGTACATAGTTACATATTAGTTAGTAGGCACTATGTTTACATTTTTTTTCTCTTAAATCTTTGAGTGAATAAAAATATTTAGACAAATTGTTATTTGTCCAAAATAAAATTTTTAAATTATCAACCCGCATGAGATTTATTTCCTTCTCTAATAAAATGACATAAAAAAATGTACAAACAATTTGCAAAAACAAGTCACAATTATTAAAGTACAATATTAATATTTTTAATCGACAAATTGAAAACATTTTACATTGAGCTTAAAATATATGAATACATAAAAAATCACTTTATCATAATATTTACATTAATAACACAAAAATAATATTCATAAACAATCATAAATAAATGAACAAGGTTAGGAGTTATGTAGTAATATTATATAATATACTTTATGAAATAGAAACTTTACCCGCTTGTAAATAAATTAGGTAATTTATATACATAAATATAATACTTAATAAATATCAATAATAATTGTCAAATTATACTCCATTCACTTTAAGAAAGAATTTTAGTTTGCTATTTGGACCAGTTGACATGATATAATATAATATCATCTTATTGATTATCTACCTCACACAACATGAAACTGGGATATATGTGTAATTCGAGGCTATTTAGATTTGAGACGTGAACACACATACATTATTTTACTTACTATATTAATTATAATATAAATTGGCGTTAACAGTTTTTTTTTTAATGTTCACATAAATTAGTCATTAGATAGAATAGTGATTTTAAAAATTTGAAGATATAGCTAAAAAGTTTTAAGTATTTCAAAATTAATTAAAATATAGATTTTCATGTAATTTTAAGATATCTAAGTGTAAAGAATAATATAATAATTGCACAAATAATAAATTATATAATACATTTTCTTTATCCAACTCATAGTGTAGTAAAGTGTTTTATAATATTTCAAGTGCAAATAATGACAAGTAATACATTTTTTTTACCTAATAATAAAAAAATAATGAGTGCCGGATATGGCCTACAGGTCTCCAGATGCCAATATGAGATAGGCATGCAACTCTTTACATAGCAGTATACAGTATTTATAATCTAAGATTCTTACTTAAAGGATTACGAAACGAAAAAAAAAATGACTGGCTCAATTGACAGATAAATAATTAATAAAATTAATGATAGCACTCAAATTTGTCTACATTGATTCGTCAAGGCACTACAGTTTAAATAAGAATGACGCATGATGTCGCAAGGTCTAAATGTTGGTGTACACTGTATATTTTATCATATAAAATAAATATTATATTTAAATACATAGAATATTAAAAATATAGCATAATAATGTCTTTTCTTTTTTTTTTCATAGGTAAATATGTTTTTGTTTTACAAATATATCAATTACACAATAATAAAAAGTGGTACTAACACAGGACTATTTTAAAATATATTTAAGCATTTTTTAGTTGTTAGATTTTCATATTTCTTAAATTGTCAACCAGCCATATGCTGTATAAATAATATTTATTTTTTAGATATTACATTTATTTTAAAACGATAAAACATACATCAAAATTTAGCAAAACACACAGACTTACGAAAATTGTTTTTATTTTATTTTTTCATCGAATATAACAGAAAATATAAACAAATAACTTAGGCCGCGTCGATGATTCTTGTGTAAACACATAGGCCGGTGCCGCTGCGCTGTGTGATCTTGTAATGTCAAGCGTCATTCTTATTTAAGCTGTAGTGCCTTAACGAATCAACAGTCAAATTTAAATGCTACCATTAATTTTATTATTTATTTATCTATCAATTGAGCCCAAGTCACTTTTTTTTGTTTCGTGGTTCTTTTAAGTGAAAAGAGTATAGCTATATGAATTAAGTAAATTAGAACATTAATAACATTTTTTTTCTCAGTTAATCAAGTAGAGCTTTCAAGATCCAACATTACTTTTTTTAAAATATTATGGTTTTCTTGATTATTCATTAATGGCAGTGCAAAATTGACTAACTAATTGAGAACAAAAAGATTAAATATTATAATAAATTTGTACTTACGCAGTATTGTTATAATGTAAATTATTTACCTTGGAAAGTTTGAAAGTAAAATTGAGAACATTTTATTGCTCACAGGATCATTGATCTATAAAATAATTAAATATTAATTATATAAATTTGTTTTTACATATTATTTTTGTTCATAGAAGAACAGAGTATTGATAGATATAGTATTATTTGAAAAATGCAAAACACCTGTCCTATTCAACATTTTAGTATTTTTAATGTTTATTACACAAAAAACACGACTTAAATTTCATTCTTAAAATAAAAAGTTCAAAATAGCCATTTTGTAAATATGATTTTTAGAAAAATGTCATTGGTAAAATCTTTTACTAAGAGGTTTAGTCACTTATATTCAATTTTTAAATGCTTATAAAATGTAAATCCTTTTTTGTTTATTTAATATTAATAAGAACATTTTATTTAATTAAAAGGTTATAAGTTAATGATAGAAATAGTATATTGTATAATATAATATTTTACAGATTTTTGATGAACAAATATCTTTTATTTATTGATGAACAAATAAAAGAAATTTAAAAATCTTGAAAAATAAGCTCAATAAAAATGTGAATAAAAGTTGAATGTTTTATTTTATGTTCCTAAGAATTGTATTTAAATTATACGAATAGCTCAAGAGGAGTGTAATAAATAGTTTTTTTTACAAAAAACCTTTAAAGTTTTAAATAGAACCAAAGTTAATGCATTTGTTGAATATTTTTGTTATACCTGTATATTATATATGTTACGGTAAATGTTGTTATAGCACAGTTTAACATTATTTACTGTAATTAATATTATATTATATTAATTCACGTTATTTAGTTAATTATGTTAATTATCTTATTAAATGGAAAATTATGATAATTGTTAATTGTTTATGATGAAACGCACTAATAACAATTTTTATCGAACCTTATCGTTTATTTATTTATTTCCAAGTTAATTTAAAGTAACTACATAAAATGCTCTTAAAGAGTACTTAGACAAAGATTCTTATTTTTACTTACATATCTATTTATAATACTATTGCCAATATCAATAGACTTAAATAAAAAATGTACAGTATTTTAAAGTAAATATATACCTGTCATTTAATTTACTCGTTTTAATGCACAGATGTTGTCCTTTAATTATGAATCTTTTTCTAATTTCCGTTGTTTTAACATAGACTTTTACTTCGGATATAATTTAGGAACTAGGTTTAGAGTATAGAATTAAAGGATACATAGTCATGTGGTTGTCATGCAAAAATCAAGTATTTTCAATGATTCTTTATTATTTCTTTATTTTTATAGTATTTCAAAATTTCTCATAAAATGTTACTCTTACAGAAATTTGTGATAATCTCTTGAATATCAATAAATCCTATAGCAGTAAGATTTTGTTTATTTTTGTTACAGGAGGGCCATCAGTTAATATTGATGGGTATTCTGAACCAGAGTTAACATCAACTGATAACTGACCACTTTTAAATGCTTATGGTAATTTAATGTTTGAATGGAATCATCAAAGTAGTAAAAAGGATTAAAATGTTTTTATTTAACATATACACAAACTCTTTCCTTTATAATAAAAAAAATCCACATAAACCTGTTGGTAATTTGCACATTGTAGATAGAAGCTAAAAAGATGTGTACAGTTAATGTTAATATAGTCTTATAATATTCAAGACTTGCTAAAGATATAGGTAGGTTAAAACTATCGAAATGAATTATTTTACAAAGGTGGCATTTAGTGGTTAAGCATTTCAGTGATTTTTATTTTTGAAATATTTGTCAATAGTTTACAAAATTATATAGTGGAAAGCAGTGAACATAAAAATAATAAAATGATTATTAATTTTCATCATAATATTTTGTTTCATACTTATTTAAGTATTAAAATCCCACCAATTACGGTGCAGCAAGACCACTATGGCTAATGGTAAAATAAGTATGTTTTCTTTTTCATAAACCCAGGTAAAAATAATCAAGGGTGTTGGATATCGACCAGTTTTTTTTAGCAAAATATACTTATCTTTTGTCAATCATACAGATCACTCTAGTTATTCAATAACATTTCTGTAAACAGGTTGGAATTTGTTATGAAGTTTACTTGAGATTACTTTCTCATTTTTTTTTTTTAAATTTGATTTCTAAGTTCTCTTAAATTTTAAAAATTTTAAATGTTAGTTTGTATGGAATTAAAATCTAAAAATTTAAAAAAGTGGGAAAGTCGAACTTATGTATACATAATAACAAATTCAAATCAGTTTTCAGAAATGTTATTGGGTTATACTAGAATGATCTGTATGATTGACAAAATAGGTATATTTTGGTAAAAATAAAAATGAAATAAAATCCGTTCCCGCACGCAACAGAACATTGGTGACATGTGCAAGAGTTGCCGTATGTGTGTTTCCCTAAAACAGATTGCGGGCTGTAGCACCGTGTTACGTTGTCCAAAGTTCAATATTATCAATATCCAAATATTGGATATGCACCTTTTCTGTTTTAATCCTGCACTTGACCTGTATAGTAGTGAATATTTCCAAAAACGTATCTATAGGTATAGCCATTGATTATATATTATATAAGGTGTTAACAAAGGTGTGGTCTCTCTATAATATTCATTTTCAATATGATATGTAATTTATGACATTTTCATTATTTTTAATCAGAGTGAAATTAAGGGTTTTCAATGATATCTAATCAAATTTTCAAATTAAACAAAAAATAATGAGACAATTAAAAATCTAATATGAATTTATATATGACTCGATTTTTGTTTCTTTTTACCTTTGTGGTACTAAAAAACACGGGATGAAGCCAGACAATCGAAAAATGCCGTGACACATTAATTTAGGGTAGAATTTGGCAAGAAATTGAATGATAATATTTACACATAAATCTGAAATTGAATAAAAAACTTCTGAAAATCAATCTGAAAAATCCAATAGTTACGTAGGTACATATATTTCTTACAGTACCTATATAATTGTAGGTATATTACATTAAAGTATAGACAAAAATCGATATGAAATCATGTTGGAAAATGCTTGTATATAAAACGTCGTATTACTACTACTACTACTAGTAAAATTTTACCATACACAATACTAATATTATAGGTCTATCGATTTATTTCGATTAGATTTTTCATTATTATTGTGAAAACCGGTTTTATACAGATATTACTATTTTAGCAAAAGTTGTTATAATATTATAATATTAAGCGGTATCAACAAGATAAGGGGTACACTGAAAAATATTTACACACTTATACAATTGTATATAAAAATGACAAAATATTGCCTACATTCTACTCCTTAAAAATGACATGTATCCAACGCCCTTGAGTAATAGATATTTTATGAAACTAATTTTTTTTTAAATTAAATTTTTTATATTTGCATATGGGTATGCAATAATCTCCCCTTAAAAAGAGGCGGAATATAGCCAGTGTTGTTGTGCCTCAATAATACATTTGACTTTTGATATAAAATCAAAATGTATTACAATATGCAGTAATTTATTAGATGTTTATAAATTAAGATAATAAAATATTTACCAATACTTTTTTTTCGGTAAAATTTTCCATATTTCAACATATAAGTTTTAATGTACAGTTCAACTTTCTGCTTCACACTATCACTTATTTTTAAATCTTCAACTCTTTTAACTTGAAGCTCTTTATGTAAAATATTGGAATTAAGCTGCAAATATTAATAAAAATAAATTTAAAAAATAAAATTTCGATTATGAAATATGCATTACCTTTCTAGCTAAATATTTAAAATCCTCATCATTTTTTATACGACCTTGTTTGCAACTTTTTTTCACATAGGAATCTAATACTTTAACAATAACTGTAGCCATAGAATGATAAAAGTCAATTACATACTTTATTTCTCTTTGATTATCTGGTACAAGATTAAGCACCTCTGGAGGTAAAGACATCATACTTTCAGGCAATTTACATTTACGTTTAGATATATGGGGCTGCACTTGAGTACGTTGAATGTAATCTCTCACAATAGGATCATCAATTAGGCGTAATCCCGTGGTTTTTCTAGAATTAATTGAAGTTTTAAAATTATCTACAATTGGGTCAATCAATTCTCGGATTGGCAGAGTTGTAGGTAAACCGTCAGTTGTATAATTCATGCTTA
Organism: Pemphigus obesinymphae; assembly: GCA_025469235.1. NCBI lineage: Eukaryota > Metazoa > Arthropoda > Insecta > Hemiptera > Aphididae > Pemphigus > Pemphigus obesinymphae. The sequence continues at coordinate 67,174 of JAIPRL010000843.1, forward strand.
AATAATTAGCTATACGTTTAGCCGTTTGCTGTAGTTCAATTTCAGAAAGATTGTTCTTTTTATTGAATGGCATACATTTCATAAATGGTTTTCGTATAATTGTATTTTCATTTGTTGTTGATAGTGTAATATTTGGCATTTTTTGACTTGACGAACTAGATCGCTTTTGTTTGATTTCATTAACATTTGTATTTAACAAAATTTGTTTTTTCTGACTTGATGTACTAGGTTGCTGTCTTTGACGGACATGAGTATCGTGGTAATCAAAAGGAATTGGCTTTTCAAAAATTGATAAATCATTCATTTGATTTTTAGATTTACTAATAACATTTTTTATTGACAAATCAAGTGTTTTTTGACATTTTATATTTTGGATAGGTGGCGGTAGAGGCAATTTTCTTTTTAACGATTTAAACATTGTATTACATGTTTCATTTTTACTTTCATTACCCCCCAATAAAACTTTATTATTTTTTGATATTGATCCTAATTTAACACATTTCGGAAATCTTGATTCATCATACTCCATAATTAAATTTTGTTTATATACATTTATGGTGTTATCATCATCTAATTTAATTTTAGCACGTAATGTATTTTTTACAGTTGGAATTAATTTATGATGAAGTTCGATTTCATTAGTAGGGTTGAGAGTATGTACCTTATAATTGGGAAGGGATTTGATAACAAAATTATTGGGCATAGTTGAATGCTTTTTTATGAGACCTTTTAAAATTTTAATTGCAAATGTATTTTTTGTTTTTATTTCAGGCTTGTTAAGTAACTTTCTTATGTCCAGTTTTTGAGGAGTTGTATATAGTGGTTCATTGTACAATTTTAAAGCCATTGATGCTGTAATAGTTTGTTTGGTTTCCTCAATTCTAAATATGTCTTTTTTACTTTTCTGAGTTTTAGGTTTAGATTTCAAATTACTAATTTTAATTATTCTGGATGGCTGTTCTTGATAATTATTACTTACTACTTTTAAACACTTTAATAAGTTCAATAGTTCACTTTCAGCGTTTTTTGGTTGTGAATATGATTTTAAAGAGTTTTGTTTGAAAAATGACTTGGTGAATATAATTGGAGATTGATTGAAATAATTTTGTTTTTCAGATTTTATAATATTTAATAAACCTTTATCAATTAATTTGTTTAAATTTTTTTCACACTGGCTTAATAGCATTTTCTGAACATCTTCTTCTCTCCCTAATTGTACACTTCTGTTAACCACACATGGTTTTATTATTTTTTTCTGGGTATTTTCTTTCACTGGTTGTATAATCCTATTATCTTCACATGGTTTTAATATTTTTTTCTGAATATTTTCTTTCACTTGCTGTTTAATTCTGTTATCTTTATAATGTTTTAATATTGTTTTCTGATTATTTTTTTTCACTGGCTGTATAGTCCTGTTATCTTCAGAACTTTTGAATAACTTTTTCTTAATATTTTTATTAAACTGCGACTGTGAAGTTCTGTTACTTGAACTTGGTCTATTAAAATCAGTGCCTGATATATATGTTAGATTGGCATTTGTAACTGTTGGTTGTATAGATGATATAAAAGTTCTCTGTTCTTCAATACTTGGATGTTGACCATCATATAAAATGTTTTCAGGACACATTATAGACCAAGATGTTTCTTTACATATACTTGAAGTGTATTGATTTGGTAAAACTGGAGGTGGGGTATTTAAAATAGATTTTAGTGTAGACTCATTATGTAGTTCGGCAAATGATGGGGGTAGATTTCTTCTTAAGTGTGTATGAATAATTTCTTCAATAGGATGGTATCCAAGAGTAGAATCTGATTTCACAGGAATATCAGAAGAGGGCACTTCATAAATTATTGGAGCAACTGTGAATAATAAAATCAAATTAGTTTTATACTTTTAAATTTAACAATATATATCTAAAATACATTAAGAAACATATTTTGTTAACAATAATCAATGGTCCATATAAATTATGTTGAAATTATATTTTATATAATTTTTTATACACATATTTTAACATATTTATAATATTAATATAAGTAAGATCAGCTTTATTTTTAATTTTTGATGGTATTATTATTATAATTGTTGTTATATATGTTGTTGATATATGTCATAAGTTTTGAGGTTAGTGAGTATTAAGTAGTTGTTTTTTTATCGTTGTTGAAATAGTGTTTCATGTAATTTTAATAAATGTAATTCTGTAAATATAATCTACTTGTTGATATACTATTATTAGTATATTTATTATGTATTTAATAAGTATATTTATTGGTAAAATTACTACTTAAATATATTCAAATTTCAAAACCTATAATCTCAATAAATATATATATAATAATGCTATAGGTGGTACAGCTTTAAGTTTCAAAAATTAAAAGTTAAGTTTGGATTTGCAAGCTTGACTAAGAAATTTAAATGCTGGAAATACTCAAATAAATATTCTGAAACCAAATGAAAATGAATTTATAGAAAAATGGGTGGACTACAAAAAAAAAAAAAAGGTAATTTATATAAAATTGAGCACTAATTTCATAGTATTAGTTCAAATTTAATATTAATCTTAATAATAAACATGAACACAGTTTGGGTTAGGTTCAGTTCACCTATATTTTGAGTTTAAACCACATTTACATATTTGAGGTAAAATTCACAAGTCTTTAAGACCAAAATTTCAAAATTCTGAGGAAATAATCATAATCGATATTAATAAATTTGTGTTTTTAAAAATTTTTCTTAAATATAAAAAACTATTGGGAAAATAAAAAAATCATCTATCTGAAGTACCAACTAGACTATTTATTATTTGAAAATCTTTTAATAGAATTTTTAGGTGAACATAAAACAAGGTAAATCAAGGCTTTGCTTAGAATTTAAAAATTGTGATAATTAAATATTCAAATTTACATGAAAATACATTGAAAGGCTAATATTTTATTTAAATTTTCGATGTTGTAACTGCGTCTGTTTGATCTATATTTACAATTTACTTTATTCACCTATAAATTCTATTGAAGTCAATAATTGTATAAGTACATTTTTTTTATTATTTTAAATTAAAAATATCAAATATAAGCTTAAAATAAGAAATAAGTAGAAGCTATCCATAAAAATTGTAAAACTTTAAAATTTGATGTTTTTAGAAGGATGTTGCTATCCCATTTTCAAGGATTTCTGTATAGGCAATTTTTTTAGATATTTTAAGAAAAATAAAAAATTAACAATCAAAAAATATTTTATTATAATTTAAAAGTAATTAAAAAATAGTCCTGTGTCAGTGCTATTTTTATTGTGGTATAATCACAATATTTGTTTAAAAATATGTTTACGCAAAACAAATGAAATGATTTTTTAAAGTTATAACACCTATCATAAAATTTATAGATGCCAATATTTTAGAGATAACCTCATTAAGGTTTTACCATTTTCTAATATATTAAGCTCGTTATAGAAGGTACAAAATACTATTCCCCCCCCCCATTTTTAAGACAATGTAACTTTTTTAAAACATATTATTTGAAAAAACGCTGAAGAAGTATCTCCAAAATGTTGTTTTCTATCAATTTTATAATAAGTATTTTAACTGTAAAATTATTTTTAAATGCCATTTCAATTGTTTTGCATAAATATGTTTTTATTGTTAAAAATCTTCAGTATGACATATTAAAAATATAGACTTTATATAACAAATTTTAATTTAAGTAATATGATAGGAACATAAAAATCGTAAACATCCTAACCTATACTTATAATATAATATTAACATAATATATAACTATTTTTCTTCTCCTTTGCCATCTCTTCCAATTATTTTAGGACTTCAACATAGTCCTGGAATTCCTAATTTCCTGTATCATCTATATTTATACTCAACCGCCTAATACCACTCTCTGTTACAACTCTATACCTAGCTCTTTTTCAGTCTTCCTTATCGCTTAATTTCTTCAACATACATCTTTTTTTACCAATCTCACTGTCTCCATCTTTTCCCTTCTCAAAACATGCCTGAGCCATCACAATTTATTCTCTCATTTTGTCTATTAAATCCACTCAAATACTATCTCTTATACACTCATTTCTTATTTTGTCTTCTTTAGTCACTCTATTCATCCCCCTTAACATTTTCATCTCTGCTACACATATTAATTTACACTCAATCACATGTTTCATATATTCCTGGAAACCATCATCCTTATTTCATCCATTGCCAAGGAAAATAAATAAAGACTCAAAACCGAACTCTGGTGCATTCTTACTCGGACACTAAAATCCTCAAGTTCTCCATACATAATAATAACTAATTACAAAAATATAATTTTTTAAAATACATTACATTCAGTAGTTGTGTTCCATTTAATTTTATTACTTGACAGGGTATTTTCAATTGTTGGAATCTCTTTATGTTTATTTATTGAATTAAATGCATATAATGAACTACGCTCTGCATTTGAAGCTAAGTTATTCAATTTTTTTACAGTGATAGCACTATTAACTTTATTTGTTTGGATGGTAGTATATTCCCAACGTTTTTTATTCCATTCAATAATTGCTTTGTTTCTATTTAATTAAGTTGATAAAAATATTAAAATTAATAAATCACATTAATATTTATTAGGATATTATATTAAATTATATACATACTTGTCTCTACTATCCATTTGATTTTGATGACTAATCATTTTACTAAATGTGTCCATAGCATTAGCCTTAGTATGTTCCAATGTTTTTTTACTTTTTTCATGTCTAAATGTAAAATATGAGTATTAAAAATTATACACAATAATAACAATTTTACAAAAATATATTCTATATTTATAAAAATATAACAAATAATCATAAATATAAAAAATCAGCGAAAGATATAGGTTGTGGAAGTTGGTTCATTGTCCCTTCGGTTTAAGGACAACATAGCACATTATTATAATTTTAGATCTAAAGAAAAAGATAAATTATTGTATTCGATTAATTAAAATAATTCAAGGGGAAGTTTAGTATATATTATTTTGAAATTTATAATAATTTTCCATTATTTTTGGTAGTATAAAAAAACACTGACAAAGTTAAAAAAGTATCAACTAGAGTTAAACTAACAAAGAAACTCCTACTAGAAAAAAATTAAGCAATTTATTTTATACATTTTTGAAAAGGGGTCAAAACATTTTAAGATTATTTTCAAGTAAATATAGAGCTATAGTAAATATTTAGGGAAAACTTAAAAGTATTTTGAATTTAAAGATTTGTTTCTAATTTATAGCAATTTTCTGTTATTTTGCTACAGTAAAATGAGGTTACTTTGATATTTTAGTTTTATTTTCATTTACATAACTGATACAATAGCAAATAAATATTATTTATTTTTATTAGTTTACCTCAATTATATAATATAATTGTATTCAATAATTAATAATAATAAAAAAAAAATTATTTTGATAATTTTAACAATGTCAGAGATATAGAAAAATATAGAACATTAAGCCTAATATCCCATGCGTTGAAAATTCTAACAAAAATAGTACACAAACTGATAGAAAATAAAATAGAGGACAATTTAACAGAAGATCAATTTGGGTTTAGAAAAAATAAAGGAACAAGAGAAGGAATCCTGTGTCTTAGACTAATTATAGAAAAAATGTTCAGAATAAATAAACCCATATATATATTGTAGATTTGGAAAAGGCATTCAACAATGTTAGATGGGAAAAACTTTTTCATATTATGAATAAGATAGGTATAGACTTTAAAGACAAAAGACTTATACATAAACTATATATTAATGAAAAAGCTGTGGTAAAAGGCGAATATGACGCATACGAAGAGGCGAAAGTTCAAAAAGGGGTGAAACAAGGGTGCGATTTATCACCTACATTATTTAACTTATATATTGAGGAAGCGCTAAAAGATCTGATAGATGAAGATGTTGGAGGGATCAAGATTGGTGGGATTCTAGTTCAGATGCTGCGATTCGCAGATGATATTGCAATGATTGCAGACAGCGAAGAAAATCTAGATAGAATGCTTCAAAAAATGAATAACACGCTTAAACAAGAATATAGTATGAATATTAATAAGACAAAGACAAAGATACTAGTAGACAGCAGACAGCAAGTAGACACCAACATAATCATGGACGGTATTAAGTTGGAAAATGTAAATAGATATACCTCGGAAGCAGGATCACAAGTGACGGGAAAAGTGCCTCAGACATAAGGTGTAGAATAGCACGGGCTAAAAAAGTGTTTTTCAAAAAGTACAAGCTTTTAACCACAAATGCAATAAATATAAACATTAGAAAAACATTAATAAAAACACTTGTATGGAGTGTGGCATTATATGGAGCAGAATCGTTGACAATAATGAAAGCGGACCGAAGAAAAACAGAAGCTTTTGAAACATGGTGCTGGCGAAGTCTTAAAAATTTCTTGGACAGAACGAGTGACAAATGAAGCAATGTATTAGAGGATAAATGAAAAAAGATCAATATGGACGACAATCGTGGAGAGAAGAAAGAAGTGAATAGGACATCTCATAAGAAACAATACATGGTTAACGACTATAATCGAGGCAAAACCTGAAGGGAAGTCAGGAAGAGGAAAACCTAGGCAGTCATATATAAAACAAATCATGCTGGATATAGGAACAGAGTCAAACAGAGAATTGAAGAGAGTCGTATTGAATAGAGAAAAATGTAGGAGTATTTCATCATTCAACCAATCTACAGATTGAAAAAAAAAAACCATGTCATACTAAATATGGGCTTTGATACCCCCTATTTTATTCATGAAATCAAATGGTATACTAAGCAAACTATCAACGTTGCCAAAAAAATTATTTTTTGAGATATTTTAATAATACTTAAATGGGGCTATTTTGATAATGAGGGTTTTTTAAATAAAATTATTAATTCTAATGTAGAAATTTACTTGATATATTTATTAATTAAAAAACAAATAGGTATAACAATTTAAACTGAAAAGTAGGTAATAAAATATTATACATGTTAAATATTACAATTATTATTATCATGCTTAATAAGTACTTATTAAAATTATCACAGTATTTAAAGATTTCATTTTATCTTCATTTATAATTTATCATTTCCAGCAGATTTTAATAACATAACCTATCACAATATTTAAAAAGTTAATATTCAGTCTTACATATATAATTTTTAACAGTCACAATACAATGTTATTAAGCTTTTCTAATATCCAATGAATGAGGAAATTTGTACCTACTGAATAATTTTCCCACATCTTTCAACCTTAAGATACATTAAGACTACTTGAATTTCTTCAACAATCACCTTTTATTAATTTTAAAGTGTGTTTTGTTGCATCAATTGATTTTAATTAAATATTGTAATTTTTTATATATATATTACTACAGCAAGATAAACATATATTCACTTTTCAAATTTCACATTTACTATAACAAATGCGCCAATTTTAATGTTATCTTCCCTAGGCTGTTGATATTCAGAAATAGATTCATTTATAACAGCTACATGATCAGTTATTGGTGATAATTGATATTGTTTAGTTCTACATTTACCTAAGATCCATTAATTTAAGAGAGAAGCCCCATTGATTTTACTTCATGGCTGCTGTAAGACAGACCATTTTATCTTTGATAAATCAAACTCGCCAAGCATTATTAATCACCCTACTTTATAGTAGTACACCCCGGACATTCTTTAAAATTAACATTGTTAGTATACTTATCACGGAGAAACGTGATGGTCATATTGCCATTTAGCCATAAATGTGACCACATATGCACAATGTTGTATATTGTTCCATCCATCTTCTCTCCATCAATCCGCATGACACTGGGCTGTCATCGTCCTGTGCTTACTCTCATTCTGCAACCGTTATCATAATTTATTACCCAACTGATAAAAATTGATAAATGGGAAGATGGCCGCCTGTTTTTTGTTTGCACATAAGTGTCCCTTCTGATTTAATCTATTCTGTAGTTTTCTTCGTAATAAGTATACTAACAATGTTAATTTTAAACAGTGTCCAAAATGTAGTTATACTTTATTCTCAAGAAACCAACTAGGAGAATTTAAAAATAAAATGACTTACTTGACATAATTCAATGAATTTTTAATATTGTAATGATTTATTTTTGAATTTGGACTTGGAATCGCAGGTTTTCCAAAATTATATTGATCAGGTTTTCTAAAATAAGTTTTAAATATTAATTTAACTTATATTTTGAAAATAAATGTTAAGTCTTACGATTTTGATTGTGATAACATAGTTGATGGATTGTTCATAGAAATGACCACTAAAAATGAATCATTATAACAATAAATAAAATATTATTTTTATATAATTATTAAGAAGGTGACAATTTTTAATGAAAAACTCATATTAGTATTTCTCATTAAGAACTTATAAACATCTTAGGCCGGGTTGCACGAACGTTCATTAACTACTTACAGATAGTTTACTAACCGGTAACGCACTAACGGCTCGGTAAATAAAATGTGATGTTGCACAAACTAACCTAACCATTTAGTGATAACGGCTCGGTAAATTTATAGGTTACAACAGATGCGTTTTTCGTTTGGTAACTTTTACAGGCCGGTTAAAAGATTGATAAGAATATATTATCAATATTATTATTGTAATTTAATCTGTGTTTACACTATACACATAAATTATAACATACTTTTCAGTTTTTTGTGTACTTTCATCATTTTAATTATTTTTTTATTTAATTAAAGTTTATAATTATTATTAAATTCATAATTAAAAATGGTATAAGTTATTTGGTATACACGGTTAACCTTTAAATACAAATTGATTTTTATCGTTTGTGCAACACCTTTGCAATTTTACCGATCCTATAGCACTTACCGAATGAATAAGTTAAAGAGTCTGTATATAATTATATAAAATTATAATACACACACACACACATATATAGGTACATATATATATATATATAAAGTTAAAAAATTATAGGCTTGTGTATTTTTATTATATAATTAAAAAGATATTTAACCTACACATTTTTAATGAAAAACTTGCATTAGCATTTTTCATTTTGATCAACTTATAAACACGTTAAAATTATGAAATAAAAACCAAATAATAGCTAATAACATTATCTAGTGCACTACTATTTTGATATATTCATTTTTCTAAAATATATAGTTATTTAATAAAATTTAAAAAGTTGATTTTTTAATATGATAAAATGCGTTAAAATTCGTATATCAAAAATGGGCTACATAGGGTACTAGATAATTTTGTTCTTTATAATTTACATTTTATTTCATCTTTCTACGATATTCTCAAATTGATAAAAATAAAAAGTACAAATAAACAAAACAAATATCATGAAAATATGATATTGACACTATTTTTAAAAATTGCCTATACATAACCCCTTAAAAACCGTGCTTACGTTCTCTTGAGAATCGTAATTATTTAAACCATATATAATGTTACAATAAAAGCCCGATCGCTAGGTTTGTACTGTTTGTACTCAGTAAAAGCTGAAATTCATAATTTAATTTGGGCTTTTACTAAACACGTTGTGTTTACATCCCCCTGAATTTTCACCTGCGGGCGCCCTTGAGTGGATCCGTCTAACACGTAAAACCCAAACAGACAGAACATACCTATAATAAAACCATATCTGAGCGTTAACGTATAGCTAGTGTCGCCAATTGACAATCAATATATTAACTTTTACTTTTTTTATTTCATATGGTGTAAATATATTGGTGAAAAAAGAGCTTGTTAAACATAAAATTAAATTAACAAAATATATATAATTTACAAATACTAAGGTATCTAGTGATACAAAAAACAATTTATAATAAACTCAGAAATTCAAAATAATAATAATAGTACAAAAAATCTTTTAAAGGCGAATGTGAGTCTTAAACAGCCAATCCATCGCTTTGTCATCGTCTTTGTGGAGGCCCTCTATTCCTCCCTTAAATCTTGTTTGGGGGCATTCATCCACAATGTGCCTGATAGTCTGTATCTGCCCACAGTCACAATAAAGTGAGTCCTTTATTTCCCATTTGTGAAAAAGGTAGTTACATTTGCCGGGTTCTATTTATTTATTATTATTTATTCTATTTAGATTATTTTACATGGCTCTGGACAAATCGAACCCTGGGACTCTTTGAGTAGGGATGCTTATCAGGTGCCTATTTTTTACACTACCATTTTCCCAGTATTGTTTCCATATATCCTCTATTCTGTCAGAGTTATTTTCTATTAACCAGATTGGATGCTTCGATTTTAATCTTTTATATGGTGTGTTATTTATATCGTTATATACTAGGAGACCTCCTGATCTGTTGATTTTCTGTAGTATTTTAACGGTTGCAAAATGTCATCGTCGGGGGGGGGGAGCTATATTCGAAAGGACTGAAAGCCAGCCACTGTTGGTTAATTGACCAGATACAACATGTAATAGTTCGCATAGTAATATTCAACTGAGTATCAATCTTTTTTGTATGTGCGCTTCTCTCCCAGACTGGGGCGCAATACTCCGCAACGCTGTATACCAAAGCTAAGGCTGATATGCCAAGAACATTTGCTTGTCAGCCCCAAGTCAGTTCCCGCTAATTTACTAATAATATTATTTCTGGTTTTCAGTTTATTCTTTACGTCTTCAAGGTGTTGGTTAAAGGTTAATGCTCTGTCCAGTTTGATCCCTAGGTATTTTGGGGCATCGTGACTCATTATTTAAATATTAAAATTGTGAATTTTTAAAATTTTATCATAAAAAAATTACCAAAATTGAAAATTTTCCTGATTGATCAATTCGATGACTTATTAATTTTAAAACACATATTAGAGCAATAAAAGTTACCAAATTGTTGTTAGGCGATGAAGTTAATTTGGCAAAAAATGTATAGAGGTATACCAGGGCCTTAACGACTCCCTGAATGTGCTACTGTCCTAAATCTTTTTAATGCAAGTAAGTACTAGTTCTGAATGAAATGAAGAACGTATTAATTATACAATGATGCATCAGCACTCAACCCCTGCATACACTATAAATATCATAAAGTAATATACCTTCTTTTGGACGATCTAATTTAGGTATTTTGAAGACCATTTTCAAAACAATCCATTTTTTCCATAAAACTCTGGCAGCTTGAACTAATGATGACATATTATTTTCGTCTGGTAATAATTTATCAACTTCCTGTCCATGTTCTTTACTTTTCAATATGGGGTAATCCAAACTATTTATTTTGAAAATAATATAAAAACAATAATATTATACACAAAATATAAATATATATATTATATTTCTATACAATTAAATAAAAACAAATGAAGAATTATTTTAATATTTTATATATGTGGGAATTATTTTTAAGTTGTCATATATGTATAGCTCAGCACTGGAGACTTGGCGATGGCTAGTCGCTAGTTTGTCAGTTAGTGTTGTTTCATTCATTGTACCTATTCGTGAATATTTTTGTTATTTTGTTATTAGCTGTTCGATTTCAAGTGTGATTTAATTTTGTTTATTTTATTAACTTTATAGTTATCTTGTTTTACTAATATATTAATCATCAATTAATCAATTCTTATATATTCTTATCCCACATATATTTAGTCTAGACATAAATACTGTTAGTACTTTAAACGTATATAAAATAAGAACAAAACATCCTACGGAAATTCTAAAATTGTATTTGAATAATACAGATAAATACATTTTTAACCATATATAAATTATTTAAAATATTTCCCTTGTTTTTCAATATAACGACATAAATGTAGTGACCACCATTCAATACAAGTACGCATCGTTTCTAAGAAAATTTCTGCAGCTGCTTTCAAAATGCTTCGCTTGAGGGATTCCAAATTGAGGTTTCACTACAGAAGAGACAAGACAGGAAAAATATAGAACAGAATGATAGGGTATATGCCTGGTCATCTTTAGAGTCCAAAGAAAAGGTTTCAAACGTTCAACAAGGCTATCACCCCACTCAAGTTATGGTTTGGTGGGGTGTGTTATGGCATAGCGTTATATCGATCTATTTATGTAAAGCTGCGGGTTGTAACAGGGGGTTCGTATGTATCATAGATCCTGTAGTTAAACCTCTTAACGATACTGTGTTCAATCGAGTTAATTGAGTGTTTCAATATGAATGCCAGCCCATAAGGGCATTAACAATCCAAACGTGGCTCAAAAACAATGTTTTGAATTTCATAAAGGTGTCTGATTGGTCTTCCGCAAGCCTGGACTTAAACCCACTTGATTCTAAATTATGGAGTATTTATGAAAAAAGAGCCTGTAAAAAAGTCGTCCAAATGCAAAAGCAAAGCATTTTGAAAGCAGCTGCAGAAATTCCTTGGAGACAATGCATACTTGTATTGAATGGTGGCCACAAGATTTACGTTATTGTATTGAAAAAGAGGGGGACATTTTAAATAATTAATATATGATTAAAAATTTATTTATCTGTACTATTCAAATATAATTTTAGAATTTCTGTATGTTTTGTTCTTATTTTATAAATGTTTAAAGTACTGACAGTATTTATGTCTAGACTAGGTATATTATTTATTATATACATTTTTTTATAAGAAAATCTAATATATTATTGTGAGGACCATTATTACAAAAAATCTGCTTATCCATCTGCTAACACAGCGGAGACACTTAGCAACCACTTTATAAAATATTATTATAGTCGCATTATGCTAAATGTTCCCTCTAATTTTAGTAGTAGGTAGTTTCTGGTATCCACTACAAGGAAGTATGAATTGGTATTGAAAGACCGATGTCACATAAGAAGATTGTCATTCAATTTCCTAGATAAGTCAGTGAGAAACTACAAACAAAGTCAACATTAGATGACGCATTAAACATATCTATAAGGGGATATATATCGAATCCGCCAGTATCATTTTGCCCACTACAGATAGATCAAAAATGATCTATCGATTTTATCACTACACAGTAAATATCCTGTTTCATATAGAAATTACTGCTAACTAGACACACCTAAAGAGTGTAATTAATAGTATATACAATATACACAGAATATTATTGGGTAGAAAAAATAAATAAACATGTATAATTTCGTGTATATTTTATTTCTTTATTAAAACTTCTTTTACCCAGGTATATTTGCTCACTTGGATCAACACGTCAAATGAATATTGTAAATTAAATAGGCTTAGATTTAGGAAAAAATTCAATATTAGAAACTAAATAGCAACATTGCACAAAAAATTGTATGTAATCGTGTTCCTAAAAATGTATACTGTACAAGATCATATGTCATCGGTGTTTAAGCATATTTGTGGCATAGATGAAAAATTTCAGGCAAAAAAGGTAGTTTGGCACTATGCACCTTTTCCCTAAAAAAAAAAAAAGGTCTAGCGAAATTGATGAAATCCTATTTATTTAACATGAAGAAATTAATATGAACCTGTACAAAATTAAGGTAGAAAAGTACCTTTTGAATTTTAATTAATACTTACAACATATGATTTCTTAGCTACTAAATGTAGAATTTCTGTTTATATTGCTTGTTTCATTAATAATATATTATGTTAATTAAATGTATGTTATCTACACTATATAATAGAAAATTAATTAAATATAATACATTTTTACATTGACAGGAATATCACATTTGATGCAAAATTATATTTTTATATCAAAGTATGAAACTCAACTAGACTGAATATAGTGTAATAATACATTTTAAAAGAATACCACATCTGCATTTGCTGTTCCCATGTAACTAATGTATCATATAAAAATAATGCAAAACAATACTACACAGAACTTTGAATTTTAAATTTAAACATTTATTACCAAGTTTAAAGAGAAAATTATTTTGTATTAATTAATATTATTTAATACAATTAATTAATTTTGTATAATATTTTCTGACTAAAAAGTTGTAGTGTGTTTAGTTTTTGAATTATCAATAACCTCTTTGTTCGATATCATATTACAAAAAGGATTTGAGATACCCTCAAAAATAATCCGCTCTTCAAATTTAAACTTAAATTCAACCAAGATGTTATTATTTAAGTTCTGTGTAACATTATTTGGCTTTATTTCAATAAATGTGAGTGTGATATCTTTCTAATACATTATATTAATATTGTATGTACTTTAAAAATATATTTTAAATGTGAATAAAATTATTACTGTAATTAAAATATTTACTTTTCAATAATATTTTTTATGTTTAATGGAATATTAGCCCATTCTGCTACAATATTTAAAACATTTGATTTGGTTATTGTATTTCTGTTTGAAATAGGTAGGTCGGAAAGTGTACGTATAATCTGTAAAAATAAAAAGTCATTTTAAATATATTTAATTTTTATTAATTATTAATTAAACACTTTACTTCTAATTTAAGATTCTCATTATTATTTGAAACCATCCAACTATGTATTATACTCAATCCATTGAAATTCATAAATAATCTCTTACAATTAAAGTCATTTTCTCGAATAAATTTTAAAATATGTGATCGACTCATTGAGTCTGTGATATGAACCATTAATTTGTTTAAATTTAATGTTGAGCTTTCCAAATCAGATCGGTTTTTATTTTTTAATTTACTGATATCTGTTAGTTGACGATCAAGCTGTAACCATATAATATTATATTAAAAATTAATTTATATAATATTAAAATTTTCAATTAATATAGAATTCTAACCTCTTGCAAAAGTTTTTTATCTTTGTTTGTAATTTTCTTTATGGTTACTTTCTTTTTCTTTTCATCTCGTTCATCTGATTTTATCGTTAAAATGTTATCGTCATTATCATCACTTTCATCAGAACTGCTTTGATCCACTGTTCTAGATTTTTTACTAATAAACCCACGACAATTAGGTGTACCACAATAACATTTTTGTTGTGCAGCATCCCTAAATTAAAATAAAAATGTATTTATTATTTATGTAATATTTAAAAACTAAGGAAATAAAACAATAAATCATACCCAAATATTTCAAAGCTATAGTCAAAAGTGATTTCATCACCTTTTTTAATTACATCTTTGCTGAAAAACCCCATCCGAGATTCACCCAAAACGTTCCACTGAAATAATATTTTATTAAATAAATATTATGCTATAAAAATTGATTATTTTATAACTATACTTTTTCAGCAACACAATTTGGTTCACAGCTATGATTTATGAATCTAGTAATATTTCCTTTACGTGTAGCATCAATTATTTCGTCGTGTTTTAATTGAACCATATAATTATTATTCATATACAATTTGGTTTTCATTCGTTTTATCATTTCATGTTGATCAATGACTTCTCCCACATATTCATCCACAAATGACCCACTACAAAAATAAATATAATACTGTAATAATTGAACACATAAAGGGTAACACACAATTAACAAAAAGTTAAAATCAAATATAATATTCATATTTTATTGCAATAGTTATCATTTATAACTATATATTATATATATATTGTATAAATTTAAATTGATAAATGGAAATTAAATACATTTATAATATATTATATTATTATAATAAGAAAAGCTCATATTTATATGCACTAAAAATGCTGAAATAATTGTCAAAAATATTTTATTATCTTAGTATTATATCAACAATAGTTAATCTACAATTAATATATACCTAATTATATGCTGATACCTTAATACCATTAAGGGGATTGAAAGCAGTAATTTTATATTTTTCTACATTGAGATAAGGTTTGAATTAATCTACGACCAACGGTTATGAACAACTATAGTGCAGCACTGATAAATTGCTATGCGTGTACAGCTACATTGCACATACAAGGATCGTCCGTCAAGCTCATCCGTCAGTCGACCGACGCACCACGTGTTTACAAGTTCAGTTAAGCGTCAATCTTTCTGATGGTGTTATTGGAATATAAAATGTATTACAATGCTTCAAAGAATCTTGCAGTTTTGCTAGCACCTCGTCAAAACTTTTGATGGACATTCTGAAGTAATTAAAAACTGTTGACTAGTGTTCTCGTAATTTCGAAAATAGTGTACAAAATTCTCCTTCAATTTGCCAGTCTACAATAGTTGGGTGAACCTGATATCTCTTCTGTCTTTTTTCCCATAATCATTTTCGTAAATAATACGCACATATCATAGAATTTACAAAGTATGAATCTTTCCTCATTAACTTGAAAATCGTATAATAATCAATATCTACTATCTACTAACAAAGCGTACACGACCAACCAAGTTTGCCGCCAGCTAAACACTAAATCATGACCGATGATCAGCATGCACAGTCTGCACATACCATACACGCCGACCGTCAGTTGTGCACTAATTCAAGTATATACCTTTTTAGAATAATTTTCCCACTTTTAAATTTTTGTTAATATCTACATTTTTATATATTTAAATGTATTAACTTAATTTTAGTAAGGCTATGTTATACAGTGTGTGATAGAGAAAGACAGAAATCCACCACTTCTGATGCTTTAATGCTATTGTAGCTAAAGATCTCATATGAAATTTGAACAATGTAAATTTTTAAACCTTGCATATATATCAATTTATTGCAAAATTAATTGAAAAAATGTATATAAAAACCAAAATATATATAAAATTTGTTTGTTATTGTATTGAAAATTTTTTGAAAAATGTTAACCAAGTTTAAAATGTGTTATTAAACATGCTAAATGATAAAATATTCAGTTAAAATTATAAAATATGCCCTCAAAAATGTTGAAATGTAAAAATATGCACAAAAAAAATGTGTATACTTAATCCCATAATCATTAAATATATAATATATATGCTCAGCATACAAATGAAAATGCATAAAAATCCAAGCTCTAGTAGTAATAATAATAGATATTTAATTAATTAAAATATATACCAAAAATCCTGTTAAATTTTTGTAAATATATATTTTAAAACTTAATTATACAGATAATTAAAAATGGTGTTCATTATAACAAATTATAAACACAAAATAAAATATATTTATATAATTTTTTTAAGAAAGCATAGGAATCAAAGTACTATGACTATCAATTTTAAATAACTTTTCAGACTTAAGCAAAAATCATAGGTTAAAATTAATATTTATTTACCTTGGTATATCTTCAAGAGCAAACACACCATAACCTTTATTAGGAGTTCTAACAATTTGTGTTCGCTTGAATTGTTTATTTTGAAATTGTTTGTTAGTACAATATGACATTAATAAACAACCAGATCCGCTAAAATAAATAAGCATATATCTTTTATTATAAATATGATATTAAACATTACATTTTTTTTAAATGATACAAAAATAATTTACCATTCAATATTCAATAATCGATTTAAACATTCAGGACCACAACCGGGTTTTTTTTCAATCCAATCTTTTCTTGTATATTTACAGTGGCAATTATATGTATCACCATTGCTAGTAATTCTATAATGAAAATTAATAATTTAGGACTCATTTATAGGATAATTATAAGTATAGAGAACTGGTTGCACTTTTGATAATAATGTTAATTTGACTTCTTTAAAACAATGAATTAGAAAATAATTACAGTGTAATTAGCATTTTTTAAATTTATTCACTACCATATTATTAATTTTTAGTATTATTTACTTGGGTTTTAGTCTACGTAATTCTTGACATTCTGTTGGTGAAAATTCACTCATATTTCTTCTAAAATAATATTTAAATTATTATATACTTACTATAATTACTTTTAAATACAAAAATAAATTAAAACTTACCTATGAGGCCTGAACAAGTTGTTAGTTATTAATGAGAAGTTCAATTTTTTTAGTTTTTTATCCAATTCTGAGTCATCGCTTCTAGCCTGTGATAACTGTCTCTCATTTTCTTGTCGGATCTGATCAGCTAACAATAAATAATCAAATTTTGACTCATCTGATTCTAACAAATAATTTTGATCTAGCATATCAATAGGCTTCATTTTAGTATTTAATCGCTTAGATCGTCTTATTTTGCTATCACATTCTTCAAATACATTTTTAGTATTTTTTAAAACACCATTAGAGGGTATTTGAAATGTTATTGGTAAATTATTAGTATAACACAACATATTTAAATTATCTAAACTTCTATATATAAGGGTGTTTTTATCCATTTTATAATCATACTGTTCTATTGGTACACTTTTAGAACGATACTGGCGGTCATATCCATCATCAGAAAGTTCATTGATTAAATTTATTTCATAATCTGATAATACATCATAATTATCATCATAATTGTTATTATTTTGTTCATAGAGTAGAAACCTCCAAGTAACTGCATCCAACAACATACAATTTGGAAAACTTCGGCTGCGTTTCAGTTCTGATCTAAATTTTTTTTCCAATTCATTTTGTTGATTACGTTCAATATGAATATTTGGTCCACGTTCTAAGTATGAAAGACTTTTCCAAGACTTTTTTAACCCGGTATAATCATTTTTTATTTTTGAAGTATTTAAGGAATTTAAAACAAAATTATCAGATAAAGAATTTCGACGATGTTTTCTTTTGATATGTTCATTAATACTTTTTGATCTTCCTCGTTTAGGTATAATATTCCAATCTATTTTATCAAATTCAAGTCTCATATCTTGTTCATTACAACTAGTAATACATTCAGTTTGTTCTTTTACATATTCATCACATCCTTCGATAGTAACACATTTTAAGAAACATAAATCTGACGCAGTATTATTTGTATTGTTTTGATTCAATAATTCGACTAAATTAAGATCTAATTCGGATAATTTTAAATCACTGGAAACTTTTGTAATGTTTTCATTTTGAATTGAATCATTTTTCATTTTTTTTGTATGTTTTTTAACTTTGGTGAAAGTACTTTTTTTCCTTCTCTTTTTTTTTAGTGTAACGATATTTGATACAATTTGTGAAGGTTGAACAATATTAGGTATGATTTTATTTTTTTTTGGTCTTCCTCGACCTCTTTTGACAATTATTGGTGTACTGGAATCTTCAGATTTTGAACCGGTTAATGAATTAGAATCAATAGAATTTTCATCACCACTATCTAATGTAATTGGTGTTTCAGTAACTACTTTCTTAGGTCGACCTCTTTTTCTTTTAATTTCCACTGGTTTATCCAATTTTCCTACAATATGATTCCTACTATCTGTCAAATCTTTATTTACTTGAACAGATTTTCTCGTAGTCTTTGCCTTGATTTTTTTATTTGCATCATTTACTGGTGTAACAGCCATAGTAAATACCTGACTTCCTCTTTTGGAAGTCTGAGATAATTTATCCACAGATGAAATATCCTTAGTTTGAAGAGATACTAAGTTTTCTAGTGCAAACTCTATTTGACTTTTACGTGTCCATTGAGATTTAACTTTCACTGGTTTACTATTATTAATTTCCGATACTAAATCAATTAAATGAACAGTAGGAAAATCAAGCAATTGATGAGTTGATGATGTGTTCTTATCAGAAGTATGTGTTGTTAAATATTCTTTAAGTCTTTGTTTTCTAGTTTGTATATTTGATTTAGTTTCAGAGTTGATTTTATTTATCGAAATTAATTCTATATCGGATGAATTTATTTGATTTGATGGGCTTACAATTTGTTTGTTAAAACGTCTTGGTTTTCTCATGAAATTATTGTTTTGTTTAGAAGATTCATCCATATTAGCTTATAGATAAATAATCCTAAAAATAATAATATCTTGATTAGTAAGGGTATAATATTTAAATTAATCAACAAGTAGCTATAAATCAATAATAATAAAACAGCCTACTATCATATAATACATAAATTAAAAAACAATACAACAATAATTATAACAAAACATTTTAAACAAATTATTTTTCATTAACAATAATTTTGTTTAAAAAGGTACCCACCTACCTACCTAAAATATATTATATTATGTGTTATTAAGAACAACATTATCTAGCGCTCTATGTAGCCGTTTTGTAATATGTGTATATAATTGAAAATGTTATGAAGTGTTATAAAAATAAAAGAATATTTTGATATTTTTTGTTAACGCTTCATAACATTTTCAATTATATGCACATATTACAAAACGGCTACATAAAGCACTAGATAATGTTGTTCTTAATCATTTATTTTTTGTTTCACCTTTCTATGATATCTTTAAGTTGTTATAAATGAGAAATGCAAAAGTAATATTTTCAATAAAATTTTATAAATTCATAAAAACATCCACAATAAAACATTATACAGTAATGGGACCAACTATTAATTTTTAAAATGCATATAAATATTTTTCAATTGTTAAATTTTCCAAAAATTATATAGAACCCCTTAAAATATGCCGCGCATATGACATCCTCTTAACTGTATAATTATAAACATTTTTTTTTATATATATATATATAATACAATTGTTTATTTTATTTTATGAATAAATATGTATGTCATTATTTATTCATGTGTATGTTTAATAAAATTAATATTCATTAAACATTTTGTGCAGAAAAACAATACATTTTGGACATTTTAAGAGCATATACATCTGGGTTGTGATGTATTATACAGTACATATTTTACCATAAAACTATTTTGATTTCAAATGTATGTTATAATATGATACCTAATAATATTTAATATAATTTACTTAGTATTTCCAACTCATTTCTTTTTACTTGGAACACATGCATTATCTTCTATTTAATAAAAAAAAAATAATAAAATACAATTGAACATTTTAAATACATAAATTGATATGCAAGTTTTACACACTAAAAGACCTATTTTTTGTTCATCATAATGATTGATTGAATAACCTTTAAAGATTTAAAAACTGATTTTTATTTGTTAACAATACTTTTAATCAACTTTTTACTTTTTAATTATTTTTTTTTTATTTATGTCTTAAAATTGTTTTATGAAATTGAAAAAATATTACTAAATATTAAAAATATTGGATTAAAAAAAAAAATGAAAAATATCGATTAGCAGTTAATTTGTTGATAAATTCAAATCCGTTTTCTATATCCAAATCAGACAGTATAATAATTAAACAGTAAAAATTTGATGAACAAAATATGGATACTTTTATATTTATATTTATTTATATTAAATACGGGGCGAGCCCAATTACATTGTATAATTAACATAAAATTAAAAAGAAAAATTACAAATAATTAAGAATAAACAAGACAAAAATTACCACTAGGCACTAAGGAATGTGCCTAGTGTTCCTGTGCGTTCTTATTGGCCAGTTTCATCACACTCTTAGTTAAGATTTAGAAGAAATTCATGAAACGTTATCAATAATTTACATATGTAAGCATTTATCTTCCCTAATATAAATTATAAATAATTATATCAAATAATTAGTAATAATTAAATATATTATAAATTATATTAGGTATAATATTATATTACTTTTCTTTCTAATATGATATCCAATAAAATGATTTATCTAATAAAATAAAATACAAATAATTATTTAACTTTTCCTGAGATTAATAATTAATATTAATCACTTTAATTATAATTTTTACAGTTGGTATAAATGTAAATATCATTCATTTGTCATAAAAAAAATACATTAAATTCAACAAGAAATATATTATTATTTATGTAATATATATTTTTATAGGTAATAATTTAATTTAAGTTTAAATACCTACCAATTCATTATATGATCTACCATATTGATTATTTTTGGTTCAATTACCTGAATAATACTAATTATTCTATATATTTAATATGTTGTGCATAGTCAAGCTCAAGCGATTTTATATCATAATTTGTACATCAAACTCATTTAAAATTACCTATTTATTGTATGGATTTTAGACACAAAAAATAAATTCCACATAATCACCAAATATTTCAATTCATTTTGTATATTTGTCAAAAAACATGTTTACACATTTCCATTTTTATCAACTTGAGAATATAATATAAGATGAAATAAAAAATAAATTATAAATAAATTATCTAGTGATTGATGGAGCCGATTTATTTATAAGCTGTAAATTAAAAAAAAGAAGTAATTATTTTAACAGCTCATAAAACATGTAAAACATGTAAAAAAGGATTTATAAAAAAAAAAAGGCTTTATAAGTTGCTAGATAATGTTGTTAACTATAATATATTTTTTGTTTCATATTAATAACATATTTTTAAATTGATAAAAATGAAAAATGCTTATGCAAAATTTTTATTGTAAAATTGTCAGTGTGACGTCCTTTTAATAAGATTTTTAATTGAGCTACGGTGGCTTTTTTCGATACCTATAACCATTTTACCATTAAACGATTTTTACTATTTCATTTAACCAATTTTTTAAAAAGTGACTATTTCCAAAAATCTCTTTCATACACAACAAATATTCACATTCCTTCTCCTGAAAACATTGACTAACTCCCTGCTCCTATTTGTTAATGTTCCTGAATTCTACATAACTACATTCACTTTGAATCTATTCAGCGTACTTAGGTGTGAATCTAATCCAAAGCACTTAAGTGCTTTCTCTATATTATCATTGACATCACAGCTGTTGGGTAGACCCGCTCATATAACTAATGGAATGGCTACCACAACCCCGCTGTTAGCTGTACTTCAAATTTACACCAAATATTTAATATTATATTATAAAATAGATCAACTCCACAGCCTTTTTATGACTTTTTTATTTTCTATCATAGTCCTATTTAATAAATTAAACATCCACATATTGCATAAACACTAGTTATCTCCACAAATGATGAGATTGAGGAAATAAAAACATAAAAAATCGGTAGATGGATTCGGATTTGGAACTGGTATACTCAGTGCCGGATCTATAGAATTTGTCGCCCGGGGCAAAAATAATTGTAGCGCCCCATTTTTAAATTTTAATAAGCAAAAAAAAAAAAGGTCATTCGTCAATTCCTATTAAAAATTAAGTTGGAACCTCCTTCCAAAAGCGGGACGAAAAGTTTAAATAATTTCACATTTTGTGCCCCATCATAATGGTGCCCAGGGCAAGTGCTCCGGTTCGCCCCCCTAGATCCGGCACTGGGTGTACTTGTATCAAAAGTTTCATTTATTCTATCTACCTGCCTATGACGCCCTATACAACTAAGCTATCTAACCGAGATGATAAAGTGGTCGAAATTTTTCGTATTTTAATTATTCAGATAACATATATATGTAGAATTCTTATACCTATATAAATACATATTTTACTATAGATACTATAAATATATACACCAAATATATTAATTACTTATTTCCCAGAAAATAGTATATTTTCATTTTTATTACATAATTTGGTATTTTTTATAATTTAAAAATAATTTTTAAAATTTCACTTCTTTTCAAAAAGCAAAAAATCTTTAATTTTCGAGATGAAACATTCATTCATACAGGATTTTAAACACGAAACACCCGGGGATTAAATTTGCTTATTAGATTGCCTAAATTTAATTATAATTTTATTATAATAGTTTAAAAAATGTAATGATATAGGCCCTTTTAAAAATTTTAATTTTACAAACGCTCTTTTTAAAAACATTAATAATAATGATAAAAGCCCTTTTAAAATTTTTGATAATGATATTAACTTTTTACTTCTTGCATTACCCATTTTAATTAAAATAAACAATGTATGTATCCACCACTGATGGATAATATAGATACTGTCGTTTAGATAAATTTTCGTTCTTATATTAGTTTTGTTTCAAAAAATTAATAATCAGTTTAACCATGGAAAAAGTAATAATAATTAATAATTATTAATTTATAAACATTTTAAACAAGTTACAAACATTTGAAGTGGTATACACCCTTTCACCATTTCTATACAGATTATTTTATTTTTTAAAAGGGCACCTGGATATCTTCTTATCAAATTTATTTTTCCCCATTTTAATAAGCCCTTTTACCAGTTTATGCTCTTAATGTTTTTGAAAATTTTGATACCAAAAACATATTTTTTGATTTTTAGTGGTATACACCCTTTTAACAAAACACTGTAGATATGTAAAACTATATATTTTATGATTTTTTCTTTTTTTTTCAACATAAATGCATACATATTTAAGCCATTAAATAATTTATTTGTTTATTTAATTGCATAAATATTCGAGCCTTTCTAATCACTACATAAGTAGGTAATGATTATTTATATACCTATTTACTATATTATTATACCTATTGCATACATTCTTAAAATGCTGTTTATGAAATTAATAATTATTTCATTATATTGTTATATATATATATATATATGAATACATGAAAAGCCAAACCATACTAGAGGAAATATTAGAATGAACAATGTTGTAGATGGTGTATCAAGTGTTTACCTTATGTAAGCGTATGTTCAGATGTTTTTTGAAGACGGTATTGTAAGAAAACATGAAAAAAAAATTAAGCAACATTATCTTCAATACAAATGTGTACAGCAACACTTCAAATTACAAGATCATAGTGAAATTGTTTTACGGGACTTAAATAGATTTTCTTATTGTAATAATTGTTAATAAAATAAAATAAACATTTCCAATATGGAACCTTGTGCAACTATCAACCACATTGTCTCTGAATATAATAAATTGTAATGAATAAAAATGTTTAATTTAATTTCTGTTTTTAAATAATTGTATATATATTTAAATATAATATCACTAGAAATAACTAAATATTATAATATAAATCCTCACATTTTGAGTGGGCTATAGTTCATTTTGAGAGTTAAAACTATAGGTAGTATACTATGCCAATGCTGTAAAAATGATAAAATATTCAACAATACTTTTAGTCATTATCAATATTTCCAGGGCTGGACAGTATCACAGATACAATTGAATCTTGTACCTTATATGATGAATCATACAATGAAAGTACCTTGTACTTATAGTCCAGTCAAACTAGATAAAAAAAAATATATATATATATATTAAGCTAAAAATTGGTACAGATCTTAAGTACATCATTACAAATGAGATGTCAAAAGTCCAATGGATCCTACTTCAACTAAAAATTTTAATTAAGGTCATAGGTATACTTGTAGGTTATAATACTAGGATATATTTTACATTGTATTGTATGAGATGGAAAAGAAAAATACATTTGTTATGTACAGAGATTTTAGTTAAGTTATTATTAAATACCAGATTTTCATACATTTATAAAAGTAAAAATATGCAAGTATGTAGTATATAATATAATTACTTTTGTATAACTATAAATTGAGTATTAGTATCCATAACATTAATGATAAAAAGCAAAAGAAAAACATGAAAATAATATAAAGCAAACATAATAGGTATACAAAAGTATTAAAGTTTATTAGAAAAAAAATAAGTTACAATAATAGATACTGGCATTATTATAAATATCTCTGAACATTTAAATACATTAAAAAAAATGTTGATTCATATTTATTTAATTATTTAAGAGCTATCAACAAATGAACTGGATTTCAAATCCATTTCAAGAACAAATTATGACGAGTGGATTATCAATAAAAGCTGAAGAGGAATAAATCGAAATTTTTGAAGAGTTTATTATTGAATTTTAATCATAAACAACATTTAATCAATTTCTGGTTATCTGTTCAAGAAATGTATCCAAATCTTACTAATGAAGTAAAAAAGCTGTTATAAGAAGCTACTACCCTTTTCATTACATCGTATAATTGTGAAGTGGACTTTTTGGCGATGTTTGCTATCAAAACAAAATTATAAAGCAAATTGCAATTGTCAAACTCTTTGCGCCTCAAATTAACAAATATTGAATTGGATATCAATGCAGTCATCAAGAAAAATAGAAAACAAGTACACCCTTCTTATTAAATATATAATAAGGAATTATACTTTATTTTTAATTTATTAAATTAATTATACATTTTTACCATATTAAATAGTTAATTAATTAGGTATATGATATTACTGTAAATGTATTTTTAATATAAATATTATGCTTTTTCTTTATATAAGTATCTTTTCTTTATTAATGAGTATTGAGCATAAAAAATGGTCAATAATATGTTGAGTCGCAAAAATTAAAAACATTTCCAAAATGGATCGAACTATTAAAAGTTTGGGAACCTTTGGCTATACAATTAAAAAATCAAATTTGAAATTAAATTAAATATATACTTACATTTTAATGTTAAACACATACGAACAAACCAAATGACGCCATAAGGCGTCATCTGCAGCTAACATGTTAATCTACAAATTGTGTACGAGTAATTTTTACAATAAGACTTAACGTCTAAGAAATATTTGCGAAAAACTGCTTTTTGTGACCTTAGACCTTGAATAAAAAATTTCCTGAGTAAGATCGATATGAACTATTGACATTTCATTTGTAATGATGTACTCAAGGTCTGTACAATATGTACTCTGCGAGTATGCTAAATTCCTGGTTTCTAAACGCATTTTAAACAATAAACTGTAATTTCAAAAACAATTTATTTATCCTAGTATTACTTTTGTATAGAAACCTAAAACTAACAACAATTGTAAATATTTATATTAATAACCATAGCAACACATTGTTAAGACAGACAGACAAATGTTAGGATCTTCGAGTGTGCTAGATCAGTTTTCCATCTCCCTAGTAACTATGAATAACAAAATGTAAAAACAATCGACTGTCAAATCAACAATAGTTTCCCCCATGACTGTGTAATAAAAATATTATAAAATAACTATGAAAAAACAGAATATAAGGTACCTAAACTTATGTATAGAAACTTAAAATGAAATATTATGGCTTATTATGGATTATAAACTGCAGTGGTTATACACCTTGGAATGAATAGCCGTATTTAAATGGGTGATTTCACAAATGACGCTCATAATTGAATCGTGTCAATAAAGACCGCACCTATTCAATTTTTTTCAGCCAGAAACAGTTGAATGCTAAAAATAAACATTGTACTTCCAATATACTATTTTACACAGCACAATCATTATGCGGTGGTTATTTTACCATTTACGTACCATGATAACTGATAGCAGTACCTATAGCAAATTTACAGTTAATTCACATTTGCTTTTAAGATATTTACCAATATGTGAAATCTATGTTAATTAGTATTTGATAATAAATATATTAGGTATAAAGCATAGAAATATTGTTTAAACATATTTTCATTTATTTATCACACTAACATCTAAACTATAATTACTTATTTTAAGAAATTTACATGAAATTGATTTTTGTTTATTCTTTTTGTTTAAAGGATGCACTCAATATCGTCTTGTACTTAATTAAATTTCGGTTCTTGTTTTTTATATAGTGCATAAGCTACATAAACAGATTTTCAAGCAAATCACATTGTTTACATGGATGAGAAATAATAATGCTTCACTTTATTTTAGACGGGTTTAAAAAACCCGTCTAAATTAATTTAATTGCATAGTGTGAAACCAGCTTAAGTGTCTTGAAAAATATGTGGACAAAGAAATTATTTAAATATGGACTCTAATGACTACATTTTAATTAGAATATAAATTGCCAAAAATATTGTTAGGTAAAAAATATAATGAACTTTTTTTTAATACAAATGATGAAAAAAGAAATATTGCAAGTACCTACTTTATGTACCTATTTTATGTACATTATGTATAAGTATTTCTGAATAAACAGAATAATAGATATACCTATAGTAAATATAATATAATCTACCTAACTATAAATTTTAAACATAGAAGTTAATAATTAATTATTATCATTATTATTAATATTTTATATTTTAATTTGTCAACATTTATAGTTAAAATAGGTATACAAAAAAAAATTAGATGACTGGTTTGGAGAAGATACTAAACCTACTTAGTAATTTACATAATAAATAATAATTATGGGACTCTTTATCAATAAAGACAGTGAACAGATCTAACTATAGGCGTACATTCAGAACATAATACGTTAACTTTGGGAAACATTTAAACGGACATGTTCAAAAACCAAGTTTCTTTTAGTTTGAATGCGGATTTACGTGAAAATTGGTATACATTGGTGTTTAACACCAAACACTGTTATGGTGCCAAGTATCACGACAAATTCTGGAAAAAAAAACCAATAGAAACAAAAACTAACTGAAAAAAAAACATTTTACATTTGTTTTGTATGCTCGTCTGTATTTTTTTCAATTATAATATTTAATTAGGTACCTAATGAAATAGATAGAAAACAGTTTAATAATGCAACTCCAATACATGCAAATTAATAAAAGTTATTTTATTGGTAATTCAATAAAACATAAATTAACAATTTTATATTTTAACAAAAATAAAATTGGTCAAATTGGTTTTATTTTTCACCATTGGTTATTTTTGTTAAGTGTTATTTTCCGTGATTACTTTTTCATCGTTTTTCTTTTCCACATACCATCACAACAATCCTATCTAACACGACTATCAATTATTTCCAGTGCATTCTGGAAATGACTATTCATCCACAACAAAGAGAGTATGCATTCGATTTTCAATCACCTGAATTCCAACGTATCCCTTGTGGATGGTGCAGCTTTCTTGTCCCATCACTGATGCTGGTATTTTTCACAGGGACGGTCGCAAATCAAAAAACATTGGCACTTGACGACCAGCAACCATCAACAGAACAAGACGTCACGACCATCAATAACGCTATGTACGAATAAAAAGAAGGAATAGTGGGTATGTAAATATATTCCCGCGTCCTCAACTCTTACCCGCGCCGAAGACGATTCGTCCAAACGTGAATGTCCAATATCGTACACTATTAAATATTATTATTATTATTATTATTTATTATTATTGTTGTTATAATATCACTGTAATAGGTAGAGAGCATACTACTAACTTACTGCATAGCTATATGATTACATTACGAACCAGCAACTGATAACGATATCCAACTTTGTGGGACGCATGCGCAAATTAATATTGTGACGGCGAGGGAACGACAGTTTTATAGTACAGCAATATCATTCCCATGATGTGGGATAGGGTCAGTTCACCTAAACCACGAACTATGATAGTATGGACTGGAAACGACGGATTAATACGTGCAGACAAATTGTTACGGTAAATATCAAGGTGGGGGAATCTATGCGATTAAAACGCCACCTAATTTATAGTTTTGATAACATATTCATATGCAGAC